>VMDO01005286.1:0-58541 GCA_007922755.1 Pedetes capensis
GGAGGAGGAGGAGGAGGAGGAGGAGACCCTGCTTAGCTTCCAAGATCTGATGGGATTGGACACAACAGTGGTACAGCTGCAGGCAGTACTTGTTTAGCCAGAAATAAATTAGTACTATCTCACTGGATATTATTGTATGTATGTATGATTGTGTTAATAGGCAACCTCAGAAGAAAGGAAGAGTAAGTGGTAGGATTCAGGGATCAAACTCTTACTCCTATGTATTCCCTAGAAAGTAAGATCAGAATGCACATTAGGGAGTGAATTCATTCAACAGCTTCCCTTCAGACATAGGTGCCATCAATTTTGTAAGATTCTGGACTCTTATGTCCAAAGCTGCCCTATCCCAAATTGGCTGAAAAAGTAAGGAACTCTGAATGTCCAAGTTACAGTTTAATGCTCATAGCCAAAACAAGCAGAAGAAAGATAATGATGATAATACAATAAGTTCAAAAATTTCTTTGGTGAAAAAGAAAAAGTTCTTTTATTATATTCTATAAATATGTCTATGAGGTAGAAATTATTGTGATTCCCATTTTCCACATAATAAAATCAACCTCAAGGAAATGAATTTTCCCAAAGGCAAATCCAAAGTATGTGTCCTGAACCACTATACAATGTTCTTCCTTGGGCCTGGAGCGGTGGGCATGCCTGTAATCCCAGCGACTTGGGAGGCAGAGGCAGGAAGATTGAAAGTTCAAGACCAGAGGCAGTCTGTGTAATTTAGTGAGACATTGTCTCAAAAAGTAAAAAAATGGGCTGAGGGTGCAGCTCAGTTGTCCAGCACTTGCAAAGCATGTAAGCATGAGGCCCTGGGTTCAACACTTAGTACCACAAAAGAAAAAAAAAAAAAACTCTCAATCAGATATTCTCTTAGAATTATAGCCTAACTTCAGGAGTGTCAGTGCATGCAATTCTAATGGGAAATGTATCCATTTATTTTCCCCCAAAATGCAAAACAAAGAAAACCAACCAGCAAACATGGGAAGATAACACTTTTACAATTATTAATCATGTTTACCTTAAGGTAAATGACTACAAAAGATAATTTTTCTACAATAGATTTTGATAAAGGATAGAAGAAGTGACAAGAGAGCCTGAAGGACCTGAGATGCTATTGTAGCATGTGAAGGATTGCAGGAAGGAAAGGCTGAGTTTCTGAAGATACGCGCTAATACTTCACCTTCTTGCCTGATGCTTTACCTTGCCTACGGAGGCTCTTCTTTGAATTAGAAGCCTATCACTTCAATTCATTTCACAGAAAAAGTAATCAGAGCTCTAGACCATTAGTAAAAACAGAATAAAATTGTTTATCTTCAGATATCAGTGAGCTCTGAATTGCCAAACAAACAAACAAAAAAAATGGGTAATGCTTTGTCCTTCTCATTTCTGCCCTTTCAATGTCATTTGTCTCTTCTCTCCTGCCAGTGTTACCCAGGATTCCTTCTTAGTAGTGCTACATTTCTTTCCCTCTGCATACTCCCTAACACATCTCACCAATGTTCAAAATCAACATACATCTTTTCCTGTCTTCTTTCTAATCATTTTGCTGAATATTTCTGTGAATTCCCATCTTTTGCTTTGTATGGCCAAAGGGTGAAGTGGAAAGAAATAGTACAACACTCTATTACTGACATTAAACAGGAAAAAAAAGAGAATATTTATCCCTGGGTGAGCAGAGACATATATTCTTCTCTTACCTTATGTAACCCCACGTGTCTATCAGCGTATTTTGTTGTGGGGGCCTCTGTGTTACTTTGACGCTGCTAAGATATGCCACTGATAGTTCAGATACCAACAGGGCCACTCACAGTGGACAGATTTCAGCTGAGCTTCCAGCCTAAGATAGGGTAGGGAGGACTCAGCAGCCCACACTTGTAACCATTAACCATTGTAAACCCTATGAATAACAGAAAAGTACTGTCAAATCTAGTGCTGGAGAATGAGCCCCCAAGGCTGGAAGACATTCAAGAAATGACTGGGGAAGAGTTGCCTCCACAAAGTACAGTTGGCCTTAATGATGGCAATGGAGTAAAGCTCCTAGGACCTCCAGTTGCCAATATGGCATAACTCAAAAGGATAAGAAACACAGTGGCTGCAATATTGGGCTCAAAGATAAAAAGATCATGCTCATGGCACAGTGTGGGTAGTGTTTATGTTGCACATAAGAGTTGCTCTGAGTTGAATTCAACTGGATGACATCTATCTACTTGCCTTAGGAAAAAGATGGTCCAACTTCCTTCATATTTTGTCTTCACCTTTTTTGTTAATCCTTGATTCCTCACCAAGTTTACTGACAGAATTGATCTTGCTCTAAGCTATTTAAATGACTTAGCATAATTAGGATGGCAGGTATTTTATGAAGGAAAACTTTGCAGAACCTAAGATAACATTTTTATAACACAGTAAATGTTTTGCTTGAACTTATAACATGTTTATCAAAACTCTAGAAAGCTCATAAACTTCCATTTATTAACATTATTTTTCCCCTTTACCTTCATACAATGCCTAAGAAAGTGTAGTTTTCCCAATGAATATCTAATAAACATATTGGAGGGTCTGTACTGAGCACGCAAAAGTTTAAATAAGGCCAAGTCATAGATATACACTTCACTCACAGAAAAATGGCCAATGACATTTTCTCCCTAATCTCCCTCTGAAAGTGTTCAGACAGCAATTTTCCTTAAAACATTTCATCAATAATCACTTCTGTTGTTTTTAGATGCCTTCAAGTAGGTATCCGACTCATAGCAACCCTACGTACAACAGGTGAAACAGTATTGTCAGTGGTTCTCTGCTGTTCATAGGGTTTTCAATAGCTGATTGTTTCTTGGGAGTGAGTTGCTGGATCCTTCTCCCAAGCCTACAGCACCTGGTGTTCCCAGGTGGTCTCCTGTCCAAGTACTAACCAGGCCCAACCCTGCTTAGCTTCTGAGATCTGACGGGATCAGATGCCAAAGAGCTACATCCATTAATACAGAAAATAGTTACCTAAGCTTTCAACAAATTCACACTTTGCCTTTAGTTTAACATGCTCAAACACACAGGAGTAAATACACAAATAAAAAACAAACCTGTTGCCTCTGGACGTGTAGAGGGCTATTGTGAGGCCATTCTTATACCTTCTACCCTGTGCTCCCAAAATTCTCCTATTAATTCTGCTCCCTTCAATGTTATTCAGACTGCATTAGTCCTGGGTATGGAATGCTAAATTTCAATGTCTCAGCCATGATGGGCACTTAGCCATATGTTGAATGAACCTGAATTAGCTCATTGACTTGGAACATGATGCTTCCTTGTAAGAAAAAATTGAGAGAGAAGGAGAAGGAAAAAAATAAAATATATATTATATAAAATACATATAAAGTATATATACATATATTTTATTATGGCCTACTATTATGTTATTCTTCCTTTCCCCCAATCTTTAACACCACTACTGTAATAAGGCACATTTTTAGTAATGATGTCGCACCCTGATGGTATTTCTCACCAGAACTATCCCAGAAGTCCAGAACCAAGAAAAAAGTTTGAAAGGATTTTCTTGTCCCAACTATATTTCTCTAAGGAGAAAAACTATTCCCACCTCTACAAGCTAGTTCGCCTACTTTTGGCACCATTACTGCATTTTAGTGTAACTGTTTAATACCTTCATCTAAAGGTGACTTCAGGCAGAATAGTAGGGTAATTATAAAGTATAATGGTGAGACAAAAATATTTTTGCAATTGTGGGTCTTCTAGACATAGTTTAATCCTCTCACTTCCAGATTTATGACAACAGAGCCCTAGATTCAAGTCTAGTCTGTGACATTCTGTTTTAAATAATGTAGAAATATGTATAGACTAAATGAGGCTACTTGAAAGAAAAAGTATGAAGACAAAGGAAATAGAGAGAAAGGAAATTAATTTCTATTGGACACTTAATCTGTCAGGTAATTTATATACATTAATTATCAAAAAGTCCCAGAAGTGATTCTTAGTGTTCTTATTACGTAGGCCAAAGAATTGAGCTTAGAGAGGTCAAACATTTCTTCCAAGCTCAGTGCACAGTTCATTTATATGCACACATTACACTTTAATAAGTTCCTTAGACAGATGCAATCTATGTACCTTGTAAGTAGTAGTGGCCAAACTTAAATAGCAAGTTTCTCATTATCCCACCATAGCTTCCTAAATATATTGTTGTTGTTGTCAGGTGCTGTGGAGTCAGATCTGACTCATAGCAACCCTATGTAGAACAAAATGAAACACAACCAAACACTGTGCCATGCCCACAATCTTATGTTTGAGCCTTTTGTTTCAGCCATTATGTTTCTTCTCATTGTAGTCATGTCGTATCAGCAAAAGGAGGTCTCAGGGTCTTTATTTCATTTCTATCATTAAGGCTGACTCTACCTTGAGGAGGCAACCCTTCCAAATTGCTTTTTGAATGTCTTCCAGCCTGGGAGATTCATTTTTCAGCACTATGTTTGACAGAGTTTCTTTGCTATTCATAGGATTTTCAATGGCTAATTATTTTGGGAGTGGGCTGCCGGGTCCTTCTCCCTAATATGTCTTGGCCTGGAAGCTCAGCATAGTTTTCAGCATCACAGTAACACACAAGCCCCTACAGCATGACAAGCTGACAGACATGTTGTTGTTGTTAGGTGTCCAATTCATAGCAACTCTACTAACAAAGGCAAGACACTATTGTCAGTGCTTCTCTGCTATTCATAGACATGTAGGAGGCCTAAATACATAAATATTGTATTTATATGCTATTAGTAGAGGAAGAAAAAGACATGGGTTGGATGCTTAATACCCTGAATATTAGGCTAGTGGTATCATTTTATAAGAAAGAATATTTACTCTTTATTATCTAATGTACATATATGAGAAGCATCATGATATATCAAATATTGCATATTAGAACTTAGTAAAATTCCAGGTTATAGTACATACCCCAAAATTTAATGAAGAGAACATAGAAATATAAAGTAATTGTCCAAACTTAAAAGGATTTTTAGATTGTAAAGGCCTATGCAAAGATTTAGCTTCCTGGATTTCTAGTCCAACTTCAGTGCATCTAATCCGCCAACTCTCCTTTCTAGACCAGGAATTAAGGACTCTAAAAAGTGAAATGATTTGCATTAATGTACAGTCATTATCTGTACAAACACATATTTTTTCAAAGCAGATTTCCCCGTGGTGTCAAGGTGCCCTTCAATAATTGTGGTTCTACCTCTACAAGCTATCATTATGAAGATTAATTATTTGTTTAACACTGACAGATCTAGCACTGTACCAGCCTTGAAGAATGCACAATTGGGACTCAAGAGACACACAATCTAAATTAGAAAATCAAGTAGAATTTTTAAGAGCTGAAAAGGTGGTTAGAACCCTCAAATTGTAAGCTACCATGTTTACATTTATAAAAAGTGTTATTCTCTCCTTTCATTACCTTAAGAGCTCATAAATACCACCAAGATGGGGAAGATGGCAATAAACGCATTGGTAAAACTGCATGCAATTGCTTGAAATTATTATTCACTTTAGTGAGCTTATTACTGGACAGCTGTTTAGAAATTCAGTAGCAGATTGTTCCATGGATGAATGAGTTTTGGTTGAAGAAACAGCAACCCAAGAGGCCTTTGAGGTCCTTGCTGATAATATTCACCCTAACCAACATTCCACAGTTCCCCATAGAAAGTAGTTGGATTTTTCCACACCAGTTGATTAGTGGTAAACACTGTCTGAATTATCCTGACAAAATATAGTATACAAAACAGATCTTTAGGGACATGGAACACCCAGGAGTCCACATGGAGCCAGGGGAAAAAATAGCTTTCAAACTTCAATGTTGAAATGCAGCTTGGTTTGAAGTTCCTGAAGGCTAATTTCTACTTGTAATCAAATAGGATATATTTATCTAGCTCATGTTAATGCCATAAAAGAGTCATTTTTTAATTATTAAGAGCATAGGTTTACAATCATCATAACTGATTTCAAATCCTTACTTTGCTTCTAACTTCCTATATGACTTTGGGCAAGTTACTGAAACTTGATGAGCCTCAGTGATCCATTATGAAAAAAGAATGATAATGTCAATATCTTAGAGTTATTTTTAGGAAAAAAATGGGTTTATTTTTGTAAAACAAGAAAACATAATGCTCAGCATAAAATGGGTAGTTACTATTATTAATATTATTATTCTCACTTATGCACCTGAATTAGTTTTGGGACACTTTCTACCTAGAGAGTTGGAGTGTTAGTTCTTGGTAATGCTCCATAAAGAAAAGAGAGTATGCTTTGAAGTCAGATAGACTCAAGCCTGAACAAGGTATTGATTTTTCAAAAGGTTTAAATTCATTAAGCCTCAGTTTTTTTTTCATGTGGGAAGAGCAGAAAATAATAAAGCATAAGTCAGGGAGAAGTTGTGAGAAATCACATAAGAAATTATGTTGGCAAAGAGCCTGGAAAATGACAGATATCCAAAAAAATATTACCTTACAAATACATAGCTTTGTCTTAAGAGATCGCATTTTATTGTCATCAGTTATTTATTTGTACATGGCACCCATGCCTTTTTCTTAAATGTTTGAAGGAAGCAACTGCTATTTTAAACAATCTTTATAATCCCAGTATCTGCTATTGAAAACCCTATGAATAGTAGAGAATCACTGACAATAGTGTTTCCCCTGTTGTAAGTGGAGTCACCATGAGTTGGACACCAACTCAACAGCACCTAACAACAAACAACCTAATCACAGTATCTGAGTGTTAAGAAATCATGAGTTTTGCTAGTGAATAAATGTACATTTTATTCTCAAAAATGACCTTGATGACTATAGAAGACAAGTGAACATAACCTCTAAGCAAGAATCAGCAACAGGTAACCCTAAAGTCCTTACCAATCCTACTCACCTCCATCCAGGCCATAGAAAAGATGGATATAAAATAATTCTGAAGGAAAATTGAAAGAGATATTTCCTTGGATGGAATTCACAGGGGTAAAAGCACTGCAGCATTATCAATTACCACTTCCTGCTCCCCATAATTTCAAGTCAAATTTGTGCCTCTGATGGAGACAGGGGCTGTATACATTAGCAGATAATTAAATCTCACTTTTGGCTTGGATGTTGAGCTGCAGAAACTCATAGACTCACTAGCCACACATATAAGAAGAGAGTTCCAGAAAGTTTCCCCTGTACTCTCAGGAGATTCAAGGCTTACGTGAAACTGTAATGAATAAGTCTCAACAATAATATGCTAAAGGCACAAAGAAAGGGCAGGATTAGTAGCAAGCTAGACTGGTCTCAGTGGTAGGGTAGGGGTTCCTGTGAGTTAAGGACATCTATGTAGATAAACTTGAGTCATTCTCAGAAGATTGTACTCCTGAGGGTCTCCTGAAAGAATAGATGCTCTTAGATCAGAAGTTGAGAGAAATTACTAGGAAGTCATATGGAAAAGAAATTGTCCCATATAGGACATCAAAGAATTCATAAGAGGATAATTAGTATAATGGTTAGCTATCATCATCAACTTGATGAGATTAAGAGATTCCTCTAATTCATGGAGTATGTCTCTGTACTTGTCAGTGAGGGCAAGAGACCTACCCTGAAGCGGATTTGGTAAAATCCAGTGGGTAAGGCTCCAGAAGGAGGAAGTGAGAAGGAGAAAGGAAGGCAGCACATGCAGGGAAGGGGTTTAAAAACTCCTCTGGAGCAGCGCATCACTCTCTCTCTCAAATTGCCACTGCCCGAAGACAGCTCCTCAGGTTTCACAGTAATTCAATATTAGACTTTCCAAGATCCTTCCAGATCTAAGCACTGGAGACTCTCCAGAGACTCAGTGGCTCTAGTCAGCTGTGGAACTACCCTGCCTTATCATGTGAGCTAATAAATTCCCTTACAATGTGTGCATTTGTGTGTATATGTGTGTGTATGTTTCTTTAGAGAACCCTAACTGATACAATTAGGATGCCTTTCATGGCAGAAAAGAGAAATGTAATACTATGAGTTTGAAGGTGATGAGAGAAAAATAAACAAATGGAAAGCATATGCTACCTTGGTTGAAGCAAATAACTCATAATATTTTCCATCAGCCATTACTCTTCCTCTGCATCCAATATGGTTTTTTTTCAGTTTTGCATCTTAAAAAAAAGAAGGCAAATTATTTGGGATAAAATATACATTAAATGGAGTAGAACACTTAGTAAAATTGTTGTAAGAGGATAAGAGGACTGAAAATTAGGTCAGAAAAGAACATGTTTCATTAACAACTTAAAAGCAGAACAATGTGGAATAAAAATAGCATAAGTAATCATCATAGGTAATTGAAATAGGTAATTCTAAATGAATGTTTAGAGGAGAAAGAAAATCATCTCAATTGTGCAAAGTATTTCTAAAGAAAAGATGAAGAACTGATCATTTACACTTTGAGTGAAAATATTCTAGCTCCCATTGGCCTGAAAATTGATCTTAAAACAACACGTGGTCTTTTAAATTTTAATATGGGATTTACAAAATACATTCTAATACATCACCTAACTAACTCACTCTTAAAATAATTATGAAGTGACCAAGAAGATCCTGGTGGAGAAATGTGAAGTCAATCTTCGTTTGTCCAGCATAAAGGGTAACTCCAAGGACTGTGGGAAGTGGAGATTTGACTCCAAAGGGATGGGCTTTATACAAAAAGCCTTTCCCTAGAACACTCAGTACACCAATGGCATGGTAGTTCTTACATGAAGATCACATTTGCAGAACATCAATTCTATTTGAGGCAGTTGTTCCACTTAGAAGAATTCTCCAAGATCCTGGTCTTTCTCTGGAATGAGTGGCCTTTGGTAGTGGTTGCTAAAGTTTGCATCTGAAGTGTCTCCCAAAGGCTCATGAATTAAAGGCCTGGTCACCAGCCTGTAACATTTTTGGGAAGTGCTTGAACCTTTAGGAGGTTGGGTCTACTACGTGGAAGTTAGATCATTGGAGGCACACCTTTAAAGGGGATATTGGGACCCTAGTCTATTCCGCTCTCTTTTTGCTTCTAGGGTACATGAGGGAAATAGCTCTCTCTATCCTGAGCTCGACATGATGTACTGAGCCTCCACAGGCTGACAAGCAACAAGGCCAGTCAACCATGGAAGGACACCTCTGAAACCATGAGACAAAATAAATCTTTCCTCCTTTTAAGTTGACTTTCTCAAGTATTTTTCTGACACTAATAGAAAATTAAGTATCATGGTGGCATTGGTGGTTATCAGGACTTCTGGGTGGTCTGTTTCATATTCATGGTAGACTCTTTTGATTCAGTGCTTTGGGTAATTTCCCAAGATATAGTATCTAAAGAGTGTCAATTTTTTGTACCAACATACTCATGGGTTGGCTTTACCACAGGTGAGGAAATGAAAAGCCATTATAGACATATAAAACTGGACAACTAGTCTGCACAGACAGAACTTGGTACAACAGTCTGCTTTATTTATAACACTTGTTGTTGTTGTTAGGTGCTTTCGAGTCAGTATCCGACTCATAGCGACCCTATGTACAACAGGTGAAACAATATTGTCAGTGCTTCTCTGCTGTTCATAGGGTTTTCTATTGCGGATTGATTTTGGAGAGTGGGTTGCTGAGTCTGTCTCCCAAGCCTACAGCACCTGGTGTTCCCAGGCGGTCTCCCATCCAAGTAGTAACCAGGCCCGACCCTGCTTAGCTTCCAAGATCTGACAGGATCAGATGCCACAGGGCTATGCCTGCAGGCCTTATACCACTTAGGTGGCTATAAAATATATTTTAATATCAAAACTATTTCCATGGTTCAAAAGTACATCTCAGTGTTCCATTGAAACATTTTATTTTTATCAGAAAGGTTAATTACATCCTTCTACTTGTCATATCCCCCATGTGCCTGTCAGCTTGTCATGTTGTTGGGGCTTGCCTGTTGCTATGATGTTGAAAGCTATACCACTGGTATCTCAGATATCAGCAGGGACACCCATGGTGGACAGGTTTTAGCTGAACTTCCAGACTAAGACAGAATAGGGAGAAGGACCAACAGCCCACTCCCCAAATAATTAGCTATTAAAAACTCTATGAATAGCAGAGAAGCACTATCACATATAGTGCCAGAAAACGAGCCCTTCAAGTTGGAAGGCATTCAAAAGATGACTGGAAAAGAGTTGCTTCCTCTAGGTAGAGTCAATGATGGAAATGGAAGAAAGCCCCTGGGACCTCTAGGTGCTGATGTGGCACAACTCAAAATGAGAAGAAACACAGTGTCTGCAACATTGGGCTCAAACATAAAAAGATCAAGTGCATTGCAGTGTCGGGTAGTGTTTCTTTCTATTGTACATAGGGTCATGATGAGCCAGACCCCACTTGATGATGCCTAACAATAACAACAACAGCTTGTCATATAATTTCTCTTATGAAGGTCATACAATGTGCTTTCATACTATCTCTTCAAAATATGTGTCATTTTCTTTTATCCTTCAATTTTCAACATGTTTTATAGCCCTGAGATTATTTTCTGTATTCTAAATTCTGTCCTTATTCATTCCGCCTTCCACAAGGCCCCCTTTCTACTCACCAGGCTATTCTCAGTGTTAGTCATTAGAAGTAACTCCTCCTTCCCTGGCCCATTATATCTGTGGAAGCTTCCTTTTTAATCATTTTCTCTCATTTTTGTGTCCTTGGGCAGCCCCATCGAATCCTCAAGACTTCTACATTTTATGCTTTTTTTTTTCCCTAGAGGGAAATTTGAAAGCAAAGAGTGACATGCGATTAATCACATGCAAATCCATGCATGTCTTGTCTTTTCCCCAAAGCACTCTTTCATGAAGCAAACACATTTTTAAATTGAAATCGCTGTGGCAGTTTAAACTTCATTGTTCCATTATTTTTTTAATGCACTGATTAAGTACAGACTAGGTTCAATAGAGTAATATGAGGAGAAGGAAATTAAAAAGAAAAAAAATACTCATAATCAAGAGCTTACTATATGGGATGCAGTTAAGAAAATGTCATAATAAACATAGTGTAACAGGATAGGATGATCCTTAAAAGAGGTCCCAAAGGTGATGATGGGATATAAAGAAGAGCATATTTTAAAAAGTGTATCAAGTATTCTTTAGAAGAAGGATGGATTTGAGATCAATAGAGTGAATGACAAAGGAGAGGGAAAGGCTGAAAGGGGTTGAGAAAGGCTTTACAGGGAATTTCAGATAGTCTGTTTTGAATTTTGAATAGTTTTTGGTGCTCTGTTGTGAAGAATCAAGCATGCACAAGTTCAGGACTCCTTAGATTGACAGGAAGTGATAGCCAGTGAAGGTAATAGAAATGAAGAATGCCATGGTCAAAAATTATCAATCAACTTATTAAATCCAATGAGAAAAGAATCATTGTAGCAATAAATTTTAACAATGTTTCATCAGAACAAATCTCTATTATTGGAATTCTTGGGAAATATAAACTTATATTTAACCAAACACTATGTTTAACAACACATGTAGATTACCAATTATTAATAATTATAGAATAGAAATATTCACTTGACACAATGACTTCACTAAAGATAGTTATATTTTCATAATTCAAAAAGAATTTCAGAAACTTGCAGTATATCTGAGTCACTATTATCAATAGTGCCTGCAGCCGTAGCACTGTGGCATCAGATCCCATCAAATCTCGGAAGCTAAGCAGGGTCTGGCCTGGTTAGTGCTTGGACAGGAGACCACGTGGGAACACCAGGTGCCGTAGGCTTGGGAGACGGACTCGGCAACCCATTCCCCAAAATCAATCTGTCCTTGAAAACCCTATGAATAGAATAGCAAAAAAGCACTGACAAAGTGTTTCGTCTGTTGTACATAGGGTCACTATGAGTCGGATACCGATTTGATGGCACCTAACAACAATATTATCAATCGTATTTGTTATTACAAGTTCAGTATGAATATTTCATGAAGCAGTTTAGATAAATACTGGCAGAAATCTTTTCTTTTACTTTGTTATAGATAGTAGCCAATAACTGCAGCTGAGTCAAAGTTAATGGTCACAATTCAGTTAAGCAGATAAAATTTTAATTTTTCCATGATTGAATTCAACTTACAATGATTCCACATAATTTAGCTTCTGCTGATGTTGAAAACACCTGATCCTTGCTACTTTAAGTAACTTAGTCATTTCTTATCTGAAATTCAGGCTCTTTTAGGTAAATATTTAAGCAAATTTAAATTTCAGTAGTGGAAAGTTCAAGCTTTGTATCTGGCCTGATTCTCACTCTTTTAAAGACATTTTCCTCCTCTCTTATGGGAGTAAAAGAATGATAAGTGGACACATACTGAGGAAGGAGCACCTGACCTACCTCTGCTGGCTCTCTTGGAGATATCTGACCTTGCTTGGGTTGGGGCTTCCTCCTCAGAACACTAGAATCTGCTGCTCACACCGAGAGTCACATTTCTCAGCAGTCATGTTGCACCCTGCTAGGCTCTGAGGGAGCTCAGTCACCTTTTCCCCAAAGCTTATGCCTGACGAGACTCAAAGGATAATTGAGGGCTTCGCCATTTTTACCTAAACAAAATGACTGTGCAGAGTCCTCTGGAAGACAGAGTTCTAGAGCACAACCCCATAGGTCATCATCCCCATGATCTTTTTTTCCTGCTCCTCACCCCCAACCAAGGCAAGGAATTGAGATTGGTCTAGCGTTCCGAGCAATCTCTATAACCAAGAGCCACATTCACTAAATCCCCCGAGCTCCTTCTCCTATCCAAGGCAAAACTCTTTTCTATGCTCTGACATAGAAATCTCTCCTTACCTCATTCATATTCTGTATCCTGTCATCATCTGACATAGACTGAGAACTTGATTTTCTATGTGGCAACTTTATATGTGAAGGGAACCTTGTCAGAAAACTCCATCTTCTCATAAGTGCTTGGCTCTTGCAATTTAAAACCAGGCTCTTAAAACCGATGCTCTTGGTTGCTTTTCAAAGTACATTTTGAAAGTTAAAGCTGAGTGATGACCTATGAGTTGTGATCAAAAGATTCAGTGAATGTTTTAATTTTTAAAATTTATTATAGTAAAAGTTAATTGCAGAACTGCTTCAAAAAGTGGCATGAACAGTGAGATAAGTGTATTCAAAGCCAGGGAGTATTACGAAGCAGATTAATGGCAATGTGTCTTTTACTGTAATACATTTTTTTAATATAAATATTCACGACTTTTTTTTTTGCGGTACTGGGTGTTGGACCCAGGGCCTCGCGCTTGCCTGCTCTGCAAGAGCTGGACCACTGAGCTGCACCCCCAGCCCATTTATTACTTTTTGAGATAGGGTCTCACTAAGTTACACAGACTGCCTCTGGTCCCAAACTTGCAATCCTCCCACCTCCGCCTCCCAAGCCACTGGGATTACAGGGGTGAGCCACTGCACCCAGCTCATGACATTTTTTTTATCACACATCATACATATTCTTTTGTTTGTTTGTTTGTTTGCCACACTAGGGGTGTTAACCCAGGATCTTGTGCATGCTAAGCAAGTGCTCTACCACCAAGTTGTACCCCTACCTCTTTGTATATTTTTTTTAAATTTTGAGTCAGGGTCTCATTAAGTTACACTGGGTGCCTCTGGCCTCCAATTTGTGATCCTCTTGCCCCAGCCTCCCAAGTCATCAGAATTACAGGCAAACACCACAGTGCCTGGTGACATATACATTCTTATGTAATTTGTTTTTCATCTGAACAAAGATTATATAGAAAAATATTAACACTAATAAGCTTAACAATAAGGTAAAACTAAAGAAAAAAATAGCTACAAGGAAATTATTATCCCATATAAGGTGAATACTAGTCAGGTCAGAATCCCTAACAAAATAGCAGGGTGGTGACTTAACCAGCAGAAGTCTTTTTTCTCACAGTTCTAGAAGCTGGGAAATACCACAACCTGATTGCTAGAAGATTTGGTCCTTGGTGAGGGCTTTCTCCCTGGCTGGCAGACAGCTTTTCTTCTTTGAGTGCACAGAGCCCTACTCTCTCTTCCCTGTCTTACCATTATGACTTCCTTTAACTTTACTTGCTTCTTTAGAAGCCATATTTTCTAATGTAGTTCACTGGGTGTTAGGACTTCAATTTATGAATTTGGAGGCAATAATTCAGCCCATAAAGATAGATTTTAACTTAAATAATTTATTCATTAATAATTTGAGAGGAATCAATAATCCTTATACTTCTTCTAAAGAGGAAAAATTCTAACTTATTGAAATATACTAACTTATTTAAATGAAATCACTAGTATGCTCTTTAAAATGTCTTGGCAAACCACCTCCATGCAAGGACTCAAAGTCATTAAGGAAGAGAGTGGGAGAAGGGAGTAAAAGAGAAAGAAATGGGTAGCTCATTTTCCTTCTGTGTCCTAGCATGGATAGAGAAAGGAAATGAAACTTCACAAACAATGGATAATAATGCAAATGACAATGATAGCATAAAGTCTAGAGTTAAGGTCAAGCTATTCTAGTAACAATGAGATATCAAAATGGAATGATTTTTTGAAACGTCTATCCCAGAATTTTAGGCTAAATCCATAGGCTAACTATGACCCACTGCCTGTTTTGTGTAACCCACTCAGTAGTGATTTTTCTTTTTACAAAATTATTTGAATATATTGTTTATACAAAATAATTAATCCCATTATAACAGTTTCATGCATGTATACAATGAACTTCTATCATATTCACTCCCTCCTCACCCTGTGTTGTCCCCTTCCCTAGTGTCGCTTAACCCCACCAAAGATTCCCTTCTACTTTCAAGGCATATATACATTCTCAGAAGACATATATTCATTCACACAAAGGATGGGATGAAAAGAGATATATGATTTACAATACAAAAATTGATTTTTATTGTTTGCTTCTATACAAATATTACTACATTTTTCTTTAAAACACTCTCCTTAGGTAAGATGGAGATAAACATATCTGATAATCTGTATCTACAGTGGCAGATTTAAGAAGCCAGTTCTAAACCAATATTTAAAAAAAGAGACTTTCCTTGTTTCAATAATGTTAAGTGATACCTCACAGTTTTTCATCAGTCATAAACTTTCCTCCCTCCTCCAATTGCTTCCACTGAACTATTCAAAATTAGTGTCCACTCATAGAAAGATACACCAAAGTTGTTGTTAAGAAAAACTATTAATGAGTTTATGCCTCGATGGGATTATATTGGATAAGAACTGAACTCACTGTCTTTATTCCACCTCCTGGCTGGCTTTAGTTTCCAGTGGGCTGGAAATATTAATAATCTATTTTTTCTTGATAATTCTCATTACTTATGCATTATTCAAACTCATGCTTAACTTTGACTTAATATGGACACTAAATAGAATAATACATATGCAAGTTGTATTCTCTTGGTATTGATCCATCTAAAACCAAAATAAATGGGAACACAACTGCCATTAAAACAAACCCTATACATACGTTGTTGTTCTTCTTCTTAGGTGCTGTTGAGTCAGTAGCTGACTCATAGTGACCCTATGTACAACAGGTGAAACACTATTGTCTGTGCTTCTCTGCTATTCATAGAGTTTTCAATGGCTGATTGGGAGGAGGCTGCCAGACCCTTCCCCCAAGCCTACAGTACCCAGTATTCCCAGGTGGTCTCCCATCCAAATACTAACCAGGGCAACTCTCCTTAGCTTCTGAAATCTGAGAGAATTGGACACCACAGTGGTATGGCTGCAGGTGGTGGAGGTGTTAGGTGCCGTCAAATTGGGTCTAACTCATAGTAACCCTTTGTACAATAGAACAAAACATTACCCAACATTGTGTCGTGCCAGGCACCATATCAGTGCTTCTCTGTTATTCATAGGGTTTTCAATGGCTGATTGCTTTGGGAGTGGACTGCCACATCCGTCTCCCATTTTTGCAATGCTGGAGATAGAATCCAAGGACTCAGATAGCGCAGAGTAGCACTCTAACAAGTGATCTAAACCCTAGCCAAGTTGAAGGTAAATTGTAATGAATTTATATTCTACATTACTTATATTTTCCCAGAGAAACATTAGTTCTACAGAAGAGTAGTAACTTTATAAGTTTTCAACTATTCTTTCTAACTTCTCATATGAAAGTCTAGGATTCATATCCTTCAATGTGGAAAGGTGGGCATCTGTGTCAATTATTTGCAGCAACCAACAGATGATATCAACATACCCCCTTGCAATGGGAAAAGCAACTATAATGTCCATTTTTTAAATGCTCTGCTATAAGACTGGGGATGTAGCCTAGAGGTAGAGCACTTGTTTAGTATGTGCAAGGTTCTGGGTTTGATCTCCAGCATCACACACACAAAAAAATCTCTGATTCAAAAATATACTTCTTTGTGATTAAATATATCTTAAAGAACAAAATTTTTAAAAATAGAAACCAAATGATGGAATAATAAAATATCAATGAAGTCTTGGAGATTATCTAGTACAAATTTTGGCAAAATGCAGCTTATAGGAAAAATCCAGCCTTGTCTATTTATTTACAGGTTGTTTGGGATTACTTTCATGTTATACTGTCAAGGCAAGTCTGCAAAATCAGGGAAAATTAACTATCTGTCTCTGTATAAATAAACATTTCACAATTATCAACTTATTCTACAATGTATATGTAGATACTCAGTTCAGGAGATGTTAAGAGAATGAAATAAGAAATAGACTCTATGTCTTTTGCCTCAGAAGCTGCTGTTTAAAAAAAAAATAAAGTGATAATTGTTTCCTTATTAATTCAATAACAGTCTAGCTGTAGTCTGCTCAGATCAGTTACTCCCTATTCCTGAAAATGTGTGGAGTGTACTTTTATAATTATGCCATTGCTCATGCAGTTCTATCAATATGTAACATTTCCTCTGACTTTGTGTATCTAGAAAACTCCTATTTAATCTACAAAGCCCAATTCAGCTGTTGTATCATCTCAATGGGCTACAGTTTAGCTCAGTTGGTAGAGTGCTGCTCTGCACTCTCTGAGGCACTGGGTTCCATCGTCAGCACCACAAAAGCTGGAGAAGAACCTAGCAGCCCACTTCCGATACAATCCTGAAACAATCTTCCATTGAAAACCCCATGAATATAGCAGAGAATTACTGACATAGTGCCAGGCATGGCACAGTGTCAGTGAGTGTTTGATTCTGTTTTACATAGGGTCCCTATGAATTAGACTGGACTCAATAGCACCTAACAACAATAACAATCATCTCAATAGCTTTGTTTGATCTCCCTAAACAGAAACATAGGGTTTCATCTCTATTTTCATACAAATTTATGTGTAATTTTTATAAAAATGTATGTCAATCTAGCATGCTCAGAAAGATGATGCCAATAAACTATACATTTATAGTTAGATAAAATAGTAAATATTATTCTATATATATTTTATCACAATTCTTAGAAAGGATGAAAAAGAAATAAAAGAAATAATGTACCCTTTTCTTGGTCCATTTTGGGACTCTGGTATGATAGGATGGGGACTAGTTTTAATAGCAAATATCATTAATACCTATACATTCAGGAACCTTCTATAGCAGTACCTGAATATGCTGAACAGCTGAACATATTCTCTGTAAAGGAGATGTATTAGGTGAGAATTATGTAAAAATTTGTTCTGTTCTTATTAAGCACCACTGGCTCCTTAGCAAATATGTTGTTGTTATTAGATGCCTTCGAATCCATGTCCGACTCATAGCAACTCTATGAACAACAGACGAAATAGTATTGTCAGTGCTTCTCTGCTACTCATAGGGTTTTCAATGGCTGACTGTTTTTTGGAGTGGGTCTCCAGGTCCTTCTCCCAAGCCTACAGCACCTGGTGTTCCCAGGCAGTCTCCCATCCAAGTGCTAACCAGGCCCAACTCTGCTTAGCTTCTGAGATCTGATGGGATCAGACGCTACAGTGGTACGGCTGCAGACCTTAGCAAGTATAGACCATTTAAAATATTTTTCTATCATAATTCAATTCTAGATCTTCAATTTCCATCATCATTCTAGTTAGTCCTATTTATCCTTGGTCTTTGTTCCTATCCCATGCTGAACAGATCTGCCCTGTAAGGAGTGTTGAAGTATTATTAGCTACCTTGCTTGAAGAATTATATAAAAATTAGACTACTCATTCTTTCTGTCTACAGTTGGCCAAAGTTCAGAGTTACAAGAAAAATTTTTTTAAAAAATTTTAAGATAAATTGCTCTAGCCATTTCTATTTTCATTAGTGATTGCACAAATTTAAACAAGTGCAAAAATGTACAATTTGTCTGTGTTTGTGTACATGTCTCTTATTCACCAAGACAGAATATGAGTTTACTGATACTGAATGGCATATTAGAAATCTCCTTATCACTGAGAATCCTAAGCTCTATTGCTTCCAATGTTTCGATACAATATTCTTTCTTGCTAGCATTGGTGGCAGAAAGGGGTGGTAGGGAAGAAGGGACTTCTATGAAGGTGTCTGATTAATTGCTGCAGAGAAGTTATTTATAACTATACTTATGCTATAGTAATTATTTGTTCAAGGACCTCCTCCTTCCATGGCATTAGGAAATATGTCAGCTGAGACTCAGCTCAGACTTATTTATCTTTTAACTCCCACTTAATGTATAATCAGACACATAATAGGACACATTGAAAATCTAATTATATTATATTGAAGAGAAATGTAGGCACTTGAATGCTGCTAAAGAAGCAGTCATACCTAAGTACTTGATGAATTCAAACATGTGCAGGTTGAATCCCAAGCATCTAGCCAGCTGGCCAAGTTACAAAATTATGTATTTAAGGAACATTTGTAAAAAGCAATTAAGATAATTCAAAAAATGAATTGAAAGAGATTAACAAACTTGTGGAGGAAATACTAATTGCCACTCATGGTCAAAGAAGTACAAGTGAAATACTATGTTTTTGTTCTGTTTTTCGTTTTGAGACAGTCTCACTATGTACCCAAGGCTGGCCTTGAATTCATAATCCTCCTGCCTTGGTCTCCCAAATGCTGGGATTTTAGGAATGCATCACCACACCTGGCTGAAATGCTATTTTTAATGATAATGCCGCTCACAGTGTAAAGTAATATAAGCATTTTAATTATCTATTTAGCATAAATTGATGAAACTTTTTAAAAACAATTTGAGACTGAATCTATCAAAAGGCCTAAATGTATGTGTGTTTCAACACAGTGATATAATTTCTGAAAATCTATCCAAAGAAATAATACAGGCCAGGCATGGTGGCACATGCCTGTAATCCCAGTAACTCAGGAAGCTGAGGCAGGAGGATCAGAAGTTCTAGGCCACAGGTAGCCTGTGCAACTCAGCCAGACCCTGACTCAAAATAAAAAATGAAAAATAGGCTAGGGGTGCTCCCAGTAGTGGAGCACTTGCAAAGTATGTGTGAGGCCCTGGGTCCAGCTCCCAAGTGCAGCCCCCCCCCCCAATTTTATATATATGTTGTTTTTGTTGAGTCAGTGTCTGACTCATAATGAATGATCCTACACACAACAGATGAAACATTATTGTCAATGTTTCTCTGCTATTCATAGGGTTTTCAATGCCAGATTGATTTGGGGGTGGGTTCCTGGGTCCTTCTGCATATATGGACTCCATATATGTATATGTATAATGTGTGTGTGTGTGTGTGTGTGTAGCCAGCACCTAACAACAAACATGTATATATGTATATAATTGATGTATTAAAATTTTTATATGCATGATATGTTCAACCTGGTATTGTTTATAACAAAATTTAGAAGCCCATTAAATATGAATAATTCTTTAATATTTAAATAAGTTATAGTCCATTTATTCAATAAATTATTATAAGTAAACAAGCATGTGCTTATGATGGGTTTAAAATACCTTGGAAATAAGATAAAATATATGAGAAAGTGAAAAAAGAAAGAAAATTAACCATACATTGTGATAAAAAATATGTCAAACAAAAAAAGCACAAAGGAGAATGTAAAGAAAGGCAGAAGACACTGAAGAGAATGTCAAAAAAATATTGAGAGAGTTTCTATGGTTTATATTAATATTGTCTTTTTCTTTCCTTCCTCTTTCTTCAAATTTTCTCTAATCATTTATAACATGTATAATGGGAAAATATAATTCTTTAATATTATCAAATTATTTATAAATTATTCACTTATGTAGCTTGGAATATAGTAAAGCGTTCTTATGGTTGTTTCTTCAGTTTGCCAACTTTGTTGTTCAAATCCTCTTATTTTCACCTACTAATTATGTCACTTAGAAATGTTGTGTAATCTTGTGAGCCTCAATTTTCTTGTGTATAAAATTCTAATAATAATAACTACCTCAGGACAGTTTTATCATATAGTATAGTAGATAAAGACATATTGGGTGCTGCTGCTTCAAAATGTTAGTTCTTTTCTTCATGAACATCTTCTGACATCCAGAACAAACCAACATCATCATATTCTTCTTTTGAACTAACTACCATACAGTTGGAAAAACTAACAATGTTGCATGGGATAGTGTGTTGCATGTGTTTAAAATTGAGGTCACAAACATTAGTAAAAAAAAGAAGTTTTATATCTAGTATTATGGTAATTATATGCTCTTGGGAAAAATTTTATGTAGTTTTAGAATGAAATACTTACACCATTTCTAATGGGATCCAAATAGTATTAAATGTGTTAGACTTTTCTCTAGAATAATTGTACAAGTACATTTTGGAAAAATATGAGTCTTGTTAATATGCTAATTTCATGGGCATATTTCTACTTGACAACTGTAGGTATTATTTTAATTAGAGTCATACTTACATTCTAATATAAGAATTACCACTAAAAGCAGTCTTAGTTTTCATAAAGAATAATTTATTGTATCCTTTTCACTTTATTCTTGAATCCACACCCATTGCAAATTATCTTGTCTCTTTTAATTAGTAGCCTAAAGCAGTCTCCTTGGTTTCTACTCTTCTGTGGTTTTTATATCAATTATCTTTATTTCTTTTCAATTTTCCCTTCATTTAAATCTCGGTCTGATAAAACTTCACAATAAAATAATAATAAAATGAAATTTGCTGTTTTTTAAATAAAATTCTATTTAGGAAATTTTTCCCTTGTTTCCAAATAGTGGGAGAAAATATACACCTTAGTGGGACAAAATAGAAAAAATAAGACATGAACAAATATAAATCAACTGTCTTCTAGGTGGAAATGTATATTTTTTCTAACCACAGGGCACTTTGAAATAACTGAAAAATCTCTTGAATTGTTTAATATTTTGACATCTTCCCTATATGACTCCCATTCAGATCAGTCACATCATAGGCATAAGATACATATTTTTAAAGAATATTCTTTCTTTTGAACCAGTAGCATACTATAACAGTCATACATACTCACTGTACCAATACAGCTTGATATATACAGATCTGAGTTTTTATGGCAAATTAATAGTTGAACAAGAATAATTAAATGTCTGTATAATTTGTTCTTTCTTATTTTTCTGTAAATATCTAATAAACATTTTATTAATGTAATTTATAAAATTTGTCTCTGATACCAGTGACTAACAACTGACAGCAATATTTGATGACTAAAAGTACATAATACAGGACTTGACAACAACTTGCACATATAATTGGCCAATTTCCCAGGAAAAAAGTAATGTACAAACATAACTAGGTCTGAGGATTAATTTATCTGTCAAATATGTCAATTTTCTGGAATTTCCACTTGAATATATTACTTTGGAGGAAATTTTAACAGAAGTTTCAATAGAAATAAGTATTTTTTTCAGTAGGAGCATTTTTTAGTGCTAGCATGTGAACTAAACCTATAAAGTAAAGATATGAAATGTCCCCATAAAATGGGAATTTGTGAATTTGACAATATTCTCCAGTATAAGACATTTCATTTGATCACTTAATAGCAGCTAGTAGCATTGGTGTTTTGTCTGTGTCTTTATTTCTAACCAAACTGAAATATCTTCTATTTTTGTAGAGATATTTGTTGAGCCCACAATAACTTTTTTATGGGGGCAAATTTCTCTTTCGGGTAATTTTCTCAAATTTAATCACTCACTATAGAATGCAGAAATGTTTGGAAGTAGAGATTAGTTGAGAGCAGAAAATACATCTTATACTATGTATAGAAAAGTCTGTGGCATGCATTTTTCTGGCAGTTAAATTTCCATCAGTTGAGTCTGGTGTGGTCCTTCATGAGTGTGGGATTATACGTCTTCCTTTCCTACACATAATTATCTTCCTGATAATAAAATTTAGTAGCCAGTTATAGATATACTTCAGGTACTAGGAGATCTTTTATAAGATTGTGGTTTTAGCTTTTAGAGATCTTTGGATCTTTGAAAATTTAATGAGATCTATGAAACCTCTCCCACAAAATCTCTTGAAAGTCACTGGTACATCTCTCAATCACAGGCATTCAATAATATTTCCTGAAGAACATTTAAAATTTCTTAAATATATGTCAGTGATTCTGATTCTTAAAACCTTTTCTTTGATTCCATGTGTCTGCTCTTTGAAACTTCAAAAGATCTAGCTATTAGCTTGTATATTTTTTAACCACCTCACTATGTCCTTGTATCTGACAACTCCTTTTGCCTCTCCTTCCCACCATCTGTTCAAATGGATTCTGAACCACAGTTTTCCTAACACTTTTTCTGCAAGCCCCAATCCTGTATTTCAATTCAGTTTTTGAGTCTTTTCTATGACAAGCTTCTTTCTGTTTTCAGGAGCCATAAACCCCAAATTCTTGATGTATTATCGGTGCCCTAATATGATAAACTCATCCACCAATTATTTTTTATAATGACTCTGTGTATTCCTTCCATCTTCTTTTGATGTTTTCTGCATCATTTAATAACTTCATCATATCTTCCTTTGATTTAGCTGTCCTAGAAGAAGTGCAATCAGAGTGCTCCTTGGAAGCAAGGATGGTTAGACTCTGTCTTATCTATTTTGGACATGTACTCAGGAGAAACCAATCCCTAGAGAAGGATATCATGTTTGAGAGAGTGGCAGGTCAACAACAACAAAAAAAAGGAAAACCCTCAACTAGATGGATTGATACAGTGTCTGCAACAATGGGTGTAAACATAAATAAGATTGTGTGCCTGGCACGGAATCGGGAAGTGTTTCTTTCTGCTGTACATAGGGTTACCATGAGTCACTCTATTCAACAGCATCTAACAACAATAAAAATATGATAAACTATAAATTTTTCTTGCAAATAATATTACAAAATATTCCAATATAAAAATATCCAACATCTTAGATGAAAAGAGAGAGTTAAGTAATTTTTAGGAAGTTTATTCATGTGTGTAGTTAAAATACAATTAATTTGTTGATTCACATAAATAGAAATTAGAAAGCAATTCATAATAGAAGACATGTAATTCCCAAATCACATGAGTCAGCAGCTCTCTCACTTTTTTAGCGAATGCCATACAATGAATGTGACTGCTTTATGCATCATTTTCTTCTGTTTTCTTACCTGACCATTTGACAATCTTTAATAACTACATGCATAAAGGTAGACATCAAGGAAAATAGGAGGAAGAAAACAAGGAAGCTATGATTATTCAAAGCATTTTCTAACAGAGTTCACTATGCAGAATTGTGTATAGTTAAAAGTTCAATTGGACTTCCGGCAAGATGGCAGACAGATAACACACGCCTTCTGTCCCAGAGTAAAGGGAAGCCTCAATTAGGGGTTTAGAACTCACATTGAATAGATAGAAACAGTGATAGCTTAGATTGGGAGATAGAGGATGAAACTGGATGAACACTGAAATCGAGCATTTGGCTTCGGAGGAGCTACACAGAGGTCAGTAGCGGGACCACCATTCTGCCATTTTGCCATCACACAGACGGCAGGGTAGAATCCCAGAGACTTGGTGGGGACTTCACACACACACCCACGGGAGCCGTACCCAACACGGAGTGCAACCTTGACATCACACTCTCACCCTGCCCACGGACACAAACTACAAGTTTTGGGTGAGTCAATTTGAGGTGGCACACAGAATTGCCATCTTTAGCGGCATACGTCCCGCAGCCTGAGATGCTGGGCTGTTGTAGGTCCCTCACGCAAGAAAATAGGGATCAGATCCACAAGAGAGATACGCAAGGGTACGGGGAGTAATCACGGAGGGAACTGGGAAACCGGTGCCAGCGGTACACATCCAGAGCTGAAATGTGGCTCCCTCCCTCCTGTTGTGGCGGGACAGTGGTGCAGACACTATCTCCACAGACATATGGGCACACATACACCTGGATCCCAGACACACCAGAGGGGATCCTAAGTCATTCCACTGAACTGAGGAGAAAGGTGGGGTCTGTGGAGGCAGCTGAGCCCCACGTGGACAGAGTACTCCTTTTTGGCAGAGCTTAGCGGCACAGTTAGACACAATAAGAGCAGTTTCGAGCGCAATCACCGTGCATTGACAGAGCTGCTACAGATTCCCACTGAGGGGGGGGGGGTTTGGATATCATCCCACCCACAAGAGGATTTAGTCCTCCCAAGTGGTCTCCCAAGTGGGTGGAAAGCCCTGCAATAAAAAAATCCACGATAGCAGCCATATTCCCTCCATGCTATACGCTTTGGGCCAGAAATCTCTGATTTGGGGAATTGGCACCCGAACTATGTGGGATGGGGAGAGCTCCAGGGAGGACCCCACAGTTTCCACTGCCTCTCAAACAATACAACAGACACAGAATATTTCGTGGAACCATCTCTTTGGGCATTCGTTGTCCCACTTAAACCCAGGACATTGTGGGGCAATCCGCCATTTTCTATGTAATTGGCAAAATCTCCATAGACTAAGACAGACTGCGCCTGCAGATTGTGTGAAAACACTGCCATCCTGAGTTCTGGAGGGAGCACTGCTTCCTGCACTATCAACTTCACCCAGTGGAACTGGGTGTCCACAGTGCAGATTCCACCTGTAAGAACATACAAGGGTTTTCATTCGTTTGATTGTTTGTTTGTTTGTTTGTTTGTTTTTCTGTATAGGGATTTGAATCCAGGGTCTTGCACCTGCTTGCTTTGTAGGTGCTGGACTGCCACGCTGGGCACCCAGCCCATATTTTTTACTTTTTGAGACAGGGGCTTGCTGGGTTGCACAAACTGCCTCTGATCTCGGGCTTGTGATTTTCCTGCCTCCGCCCCCCAAGCTGGTGGGATTCCAGGCATGAACCACCACACCTGACTACAAGTGTTTTTATATGTGTGTGTGAGCGTGTATGCAGGTTTTTTTTTTTTGTGGTTGTTGTTGCTGTTGTTTTGTACTGGGGTTTGAAACCAGGGTCTCACGCCTCCTTGCTTTGTAGGTACTGGACTGCCATACTGTGCCCCCAGCCCATATTTTTACTTTTTGAGACAGGGTCTCACTGGGTTGCGCAGGCTGCCTGTGATCTTGGGCTTGTGGTCCTCCTGCCTCCGCCCCCCCAAACCTCTGGGATTGCAGGTGTATACCACCACACCTGACTACAAGCGATTTTATATGTGAATGGGAGCATATATGCGTGAGTTTTTTTTTTCATTTCTATTTTCTTCCTTTCTTGTTTTACTCTCTTCCCTCTTTCTATTCTCCTTCTCTTTTTCTTAAGCTATATATATATATATATATATATGTGTCTTTGTTTTAATTATTTTAACCTTAAGTCTTAACCTTAATTTTAATTTTGACAGTTATTTCTATTAGCCTCTGTCCTCTACCTCCTCTTTCCCCCTCTTCTGTCACCACATCCTCCCCTTTCTCACCCTACAGAGTTGAAACAAAATCTATTGGCTTCTTAGCCCTTAGCCCCTTTGGAGTTGGGCTGGTGGACTAAAGAGAGAACCACACAGACCAAAAAGCCAAGAATAAACCCAGTTTATAAGCTCAAATAAGCACCAGAGATTCAGCACCACACAATCTCAAAGGAATAACAGAAGGAGAAGTTCTGTACACTCAGGAGAGACCAATTCTACATACCAGAACATATTATGGGAAAACAAAGTAAACCTTCAAAAAACACAAAGGGGCAGGATGGGTCTGAAGGCCCCACAGAGCAAAGCCCCCCCAACAAATAACTCCAAGGACTCTCCATTTTTAGAGATCTCTGATTCAGAATTCAGAGTCTTGATTATAAACATGCTAAGAGAAATTAAAATGAATACCACAAGCACCCTGAAAATCCTTGAAAAGAAGGTATCTCACT
This sequence comes from Pedetes capensis, assembly GCA_007922755.1. Lineage (NCBI taxonomy): Eukaryota > Metazoa > Chordata > Mammalia > Rodentia > Pedetidae > Pedetes > Pedetes capensis. The sequence goes on from VMDO01005286.1 coordinate 26,186, forward strand.
TGGAATCCATTCTATCATCCCAGTTAGAAATGATAAGGAAAAACCAAGCAACTCTCCTTGAAACTCAATCCAAGTTAACTGAATTGAACTCAGCTAAAGAATCCTTTTCATTGAGATTGGATGAATCTGAGCTGAGGATTTCTGATTCTGAAGATGCCATAAATGAACTTAAATACAGTCATAAATGGAATCAATGATAAAGGTATTTAAAAAAGATTTCCAGGACAACTCAGATAGAATGAAAAAATGAAACTTAAGAATTCAGGGCATCCCTGAAGGAGAAGAAAGATCCACTGGAGGTCTTCAAAATCTAGTAAAGGATATCCTCAAGGAAAACTTCCCAAAGGTAGTACAGGAAATGGATATATACACCACTGAGACATTCAGGACTCCTTTGAAGGCTGACTTAAGTAGACCATCCTCAAGACACGTAATCACTTGCATGATGTCACTAGAGACCAGGGAAGCTATCCTGCAAGCAGCAAGACAGAAACCCCTTATTACTTATAAAGCAAAACCTATTAAAATTACTGCAGACTTCTCCATATCAACATTGAAAGCTAGAAAGGAATAGACACAGGTGATTCAAATACAAAAAAAAAAAAAAAATCTCCAGCCTAGATTAATATATCCACCAAAATTATCTTTAAAAATAGATGAGGAGTATAAGACATTTAATGACATTGATGCTTTTAAACGATATGCAACCACCAAACCAGCACTTCAGAAGATTGTAAATCAACTACCACATCCAGGAGAGTTGAGAGAACCCTATAAAGGAAAACAAAGAACTGGTTAGCTTAAATGAGTGCAACCCAAGAAAGGACCAAAGCAAACATGATTCATGAATCAGTAACAGGTAATGATTGGGTATATAACAATAAATGCTACTCGATAATCACTATTAATGTAAATGGTCTTAACTTGCCAATTAAAAGACAGAGACTAGCTAATTGGATGAAAAAATACAAACCATCAATATGTGGTATTCAAGAAACTCATCTAACTCACAAAGACTGGAATAAACTGAAAGTTAAGGGCTGTAAAAATGTATACCTAGCAGGGGGGAACAAAAGAAAGCAGGTGTTGCAATACTAATTTCACATAGATTAAATTTCATTCCAAAACTAATTAGAAGAGACAAAGGAGGACATTACATTTTAATACAAGGAACAATTGATCAAGAATCAATAACACTCTTAATATTAATGCCCCAAACATAGGGGCACGTAGCTTTATAAGACAAACTTGATGGAATATAAAGAACTTTACTGGACCAGAATCAATAATTATGGGAGACTTCAATACCCCACTTTTATCAAGAGAAAGGTCATGAAAATGAAAAATCAACAGAGAAATGTCAAATCTAATCTCCAGCCTAAACCACTTGGATCTCACAGGTATATACAGAATATTTCATCCACATGATGAGGAATGCAGATTCTTTTCAGCTCGACACGGAATGTTTTCTATGCTAGATCATATGCTAGTCCATAAGATCTCCTCAACAAACACAAAAACATAGAAATTATCCCCTGTCCCTTATCAGATCACACTAGGATAAAATTGAAGCTCAAGAGCAAGAATAATTCCAGAAACTTTACAAAATCATGGAGACTAAATAATACACTGTTGAATGGCTCATGGATTTTTGATGAAATCAAATTGGAATTTAAAAATTTCCTATAATCCAATGATGATGAAAACACACCATACCAAAACATATGGGATACAGCAAAGGCAGTTTTAAGAGGGAAGTTTATAGCATTAAGTGCCTTCATCAATAAAATAAAGAAAAGCCAAATAAATGACCTAATGATGCATCTTAAGACACTAGAAAACCAACAAAAAATCAAGCCTAAAAGGAACACCCAAAAGAAAATTACAAAAATAAAGGGAGAAATATCTCAATTAGAATCCAGAGATAATTCAAAAAATTAATAAGACAAAGAGCTGGTTCTTTGAAAGTTTAATAAAATAGACACCCCTCTGGCTAACCTAACCAAAAAGAAAAAGGAAAAATCCAACATAGTACGGATTATGAAAGACAACAGATCCGTAACCACTGACTCCAACGAAATACAGAAAATTGTCAGGGATTAATATGAGAGACTGTATTCCCCAAAATATGAAAATGCAGAAGAAATGGACAAATTTATTAACACATATGATCTACCAAAGCTAACCCCAGAAGACATAACTGACTTAAACAAGCCCATTACATACACAAAAATAGAAAAGGTAATTAAAAGTCTCCCAACAAAGAAGAGCCCAGGTCCTGATGGATTCATGGCAGAATTTTACCAAACCTTTAAAGAAGATATAATACCTGTCTTCCTCAAATTATTCCAAAGAATAGAAAAGGAGGGAACACTCCCAAATTCATTCTATGAAGCTACCATCACCCTGATACCTAAACCAGGAAAAGATTCATCTAAGATAGAGAATTACAGGCCCATCTCCCTTATGAATCTAGACCCAAAATTATTTAATAAAATTCTGGCAAAGAGAATCCCGCAGCATATAAAAAAGATTATCCACCATGACCAAGTGGGATTTATACCACAGATGCAAGGCTGGTTTAACACACGGAAATGAATTAATGTAATCCAGCATATCAAGAAATAGGAAAACAAAAACCACATGATTATCTCAATTGATGCTGAAAAGGCCTTCAACAAAGTTCAACACCTTTTCATGATAAAAACACTGGAGAAGATAGGTATAACAGGCAAATACCTTAATTTCATAAAAGCCATTTATGACAAACCTACAGCCAACATTATATTAAGTGGAGAAGAACTGAAACCATTTCCTCTTAGATCTGGAACAAGACAAGGATGTCCTCTCTCTCCTATTCTATTTAACATGGTAATTGAAGTCCTGGCCAAGGCAATCAGACAAGAGAAAGAAATCAAAGGGATACAGATTGGCAAGGAAGAGGTCAAATTATCCTTATTTGCAGATGATATGATCTTGTACCTGAAAGACCCCAAAACCTCAACCAGAAAACTTGTGGATCTAATTAACTCCTTCAGCAAAGTTGCAGCCTACAAAATTAACATACAAAAATCAATAGCCTTTCTTTACACGAATTCCAAACAGGAAGAGAAGAAAATTTCAGGAAAACTACCATTCATGATAGCCCACCAGAAAGTGAAATACCTTGGAATCAACCTAACCAAAGACCCTTCAGATCTCTACAAGGAAAATTTCAAAACATTAAAGAAAGAAATAGAAGAGGACATTGAAAAATGGAAAGATCTCCCCTGCTCTTGGATAGGGAGAATTAATATAGTAAAATTGGCTATCCTACCAAAAGCAATCTATAGATTTAATGCAATACCCATTAAAATTCCACTGACTGACTTTACAGAAATAGAAAAAATGATCCAAAAATTCATATGGAACCACAAAAGACCACGTATAGCCAAAACACTTTGAAGCTGCAAATCTAATGCAGATGGAATCACAATCCCTGACTTCAAACAATACTACAGGGCAGTGGTTGCAAAAACAGCTTGGTACTGACACAAAAATAGGCCCGAAGATATCTGGAACAGAATAGAAGACCCAGATATACCTCAACATACCTATAGCCACCTGATTTTCGACAAAGGAGCAAAGCAAGTAAACTGGAAAAAGGACAGCCTTTTCAACAAATGGTGCTGGGAAACATGGTCATCCACATGCAGAAAAATGAAAGCGGACCCACATCCCTCAATATTCTTGAGAGTTAACTCAAAATGGATAAAAGATCTCAACCAGAAACTTTAAAACTTAGAGAAGGCAAGATAGGCAATACACTCCATCAGATAGACATAGGAAAGTACTTCCTTAATAGGACTCCAATTGCTCAAGAAATTGCAACAAGAATAGATAAATGGGATCACATGAAATTAAAAAGCTTCTGCACAGCAAAAGAAACAATTAACAGAGTCAAGGAAACCCCCAGAGAATGAGAAAAATCTTCGCATTTTATACATCAGATGAAGGTCTAATTACTAGAATTTATAAAGAACTAAAGAAAAAATACTCCCCAAAAAACAAAAAACCCAATACACAAATGGGCAAAGGAACTGAGTAGACAGTTCTCAAAAGAAGAGGTCCATAAAGCCATGAAACACATGAAAAAATGCTCAGTATCCCTAGGCATTAGGGAAATGCAAATCAAAACAACTCTGAGATTTCACCTTACACCAGTAAGAATGGCCAAGATCAATAAAACAAATAACAACAAATGCTGGAGAGGTTGTGGTGAAAAAGGAACACTATTACATTGTTGGTGGAGCTGTAAATTGATCCAGCCACTGTGGAAATCAATATGGATATATCTTAAAAAACTGAAAATAGATCTACCGTATGACCCAGCTATAACACTACTGGGAATTTACCCAAAGGAAGATGTGTCATCATACCACCGACATACCTGCATCTCCATGTTCAATGCTGCACTTTTCACAATAGCAAGGATATGGAATCAACCAAAGTGCCCTTCAACAGAGGAATGGATAAAAAACTATGGTACATATACATGATGGAATACTACTCAGCAATCAAGAAAAATGAAATAAGGTCATTCACAGCAAAATGGATGGAATTAGAGAAAATTATTTTAAGTGAACGAACACAAGCTCAGAAAGAGAAACACCACATGTTCTCACTCATATGTGGGAGTTGAATTAAAATTATAGGAAGGAAACATCCTATTCAAAGGTCGGATCAAAATAAAATGAAAAGAAATCTAAGAATGGTGTCAATATAAATGGTCTAGAAAATGCATGCAATTGTTCTGACAAGATAATAACAAAGTTTGCTACAGGAAAAATTTCTATCTTAAACAGAACTGGAACTCAAGTACATATAGAAAAATATTACCAAGTAAATGATAGAGAAGACTTAGATGGGGTGGATGGGGGGAAGCATACAAGAAGGAAAGGGGGCATCTAGATGAATAATGTACATCAAAATGCATATATGTAAATGCCACAATAAAAAGCATGCCAGAATGAATCACATTAAGGTGTACATTAAAAATGTCCAATAAAAATATGTTATTAAAAAAATTAATACAAGGTCTCACTATGTTATGCTGGCTGCCTCTAGCCTCAAATCTGAGATCTCGCTGCCTCTGATTCCCAAGTCTCTGGTATTTCAGGTGTTTACCACCACAGCCAGCTACCTATGACCATTTTTAACTAAATTCCCCACTTGAATTTTTTTGGGTCCACACAGACAATTAACATGGATCACAAATCAACATGTGCTTTTAAATTCTAAGGGATAGGCTAAGCCTGTAGCTCAGTGGTCCAGTACTTGCAAAGCATGCAAGTGCCAAGGCCCTGGGTTCAACCCCCAGTACTGCTTAAAAAAAAAAATCCATGGGACATTTTCCTTCTCTCCATTCCGTGTTGTTATTGTTAAGTGCCATCAAGTCATATCTGAAGCAGAGCAACCCTAAATTCAACGGAAGGAAACATTACCCAACACTGTGCCATGCAGATGATTTTTTCACGTTGCAATCACTACGTTTATTCTCATTTTGAGTCATGCCACATAAGCAACTGGAGTTCCCAGGGGCTTTACTCCATTCTGGTCATTAAGGTCAACTCTACTTTGAGGAAGCAACTCTTTCCCAATCATTTCTTGAAGGCCTTCCAGCCTGGGGACTCATTTTCCAGCATTATATTTGACAGTGCTTCTCTGCTATTCATAGGGTTTTCAATGGCTAATTGCCTCAGGAGTGGGATGCCTGGTCCTTCTCCCTAGTCTGCCTTAGTCTGGCAGCTCACCTGATAACCTGTCCACCATGTGTGGCCTGGATGTATCTTGAAATACTGGTGGTATAGCTTTCAGCATAATGGCAACACATAAAATCCCACAGCATAAAAAGCTGACACACATATGGGGCCTCCATTCCATGCTGAGGGTGAAACTGACTGCTTCCTTACTGTCCATTTCTATATAATGAGTTTATGTCTTGCTCATGCTTCCAAAGAGCATTCTGGTTTTATACAAAAGGATCTCATACTTTTCCTCCTCAGGTGGAAGGAGTAATTATCTTCCATTCTTTGAAAAACTGTCAAAACAGAAACATATAATTTCTAGAATGTGAAAAAAAAGTTCAATAACATAAAATACTTCAACTATGCTATAATTTACTATGCAGTTATTTATTTTGTTATAATCTTCTAGCTATGTGTTAACTAGAGATCCTATTCTGTTTTTTTATCTTCTAATTCTTATGAAAATATCTTGCCAATAGTCCTTGCTAATGTATCTACGTAGCAAAGAGCACACAAAATCCAAAATGTTCAATGACAGGTCATGATTGAACCATCAGGAGTCACCACATGATGTGGTGTATAATGACCACCATTAAATGACTCAACAAAATATGCAGATTATTTTTAATGAATCCCTGGCTAGAATTATCATGAATTCTTTGTTATTATCATGTTTTCTCTCTCCCATTCTCAAACAAAAATGGAAAAGTGAAGTAAGAAGTCTAATTTTATAATTCTTGATTAGCTAGAAATTATTTTAGAGAAAAATTTATGTATTTAAGTCATTAAAGAGAAACAGAAAATATCTGGGATTTAAATATTTTAGGCAAAGTAAAGTCTTGTTCAATTATACAATTAATTAGGGAAGCAAATCTTGACCTGATGCTTGAATATCCATAAGATGTTTTAACTTTTAGTAAAACCTAGTCAGACTTGGATTACCATCAACACTCATAATAAAGAAATTTTACAAAGATCTAAAGATGAGTAGTAATTCCAACTGCAAAGCATACAAAATGATGTGTATGTGTGTGTTTTGTGTATGCGCACATGCCATTGCCTGAGTCCTTAGAGTGAGTGGCACATTACTAAATATCCAATGTTGTTATTAATGATAAAGACACCAGACAGCAGCAGGTCAATGACATTTTCAGTCATACTAAGTTAAAAGCTAACCAAATTCTGGTCAGAGAAGAAAATTCAAATGGAAGTGAAGAGTTTATGATAACTGAGAGAAAATATCTAAATGAGTTTCCATGGAAAATCAGGAACTTAAATTTCTGGGGAGCATAAGGGAAGGGCAGCATGTAATGATCACAGCCTAGCTATTCAGCAGCTGGAGAAATATGAAAAATAGGATGGTTAAATGTGAAATGAGGATAGTAACAGACACTGACTCTATACCAGCATTCGATTGTTTTGGCAGACAAAAAAGGCCAACGTTGATTGAAGCAGATTACCAAGAGACACGTTTCAACGTTGAATAATGAAGACAAATATTGTCAAGGGAGATTCTCAACTTGGAGTTAGAAAGGTTTTCAAATATTTGGAAAGAGCAACTGAAAGTCTGAGAGCTGAATAATTAATTTTTATTAAAATCACGAGTGAAATTGACAAATTAAGAGACAGTAATCTAAGAATCTCCAATGTACATTTTTTTAATTAATCAGGTCTGTTGATTCTATTCACTAAATATCTCTCTGATATACTCTTTCTTAGCTATCATGACACCATCCTCCTTCAACCCACCATAATAGGTCCTCACAACCACTTCATCCTGCCACCAATTCATTCTCTACATGTTTACTAAAGGGTATTTTTTTTTCTTCTTTTCCTTTGATAAATATTGGTGGGTATAGAATAGTACAGCAGTTACATTTTCCATTGTGCAACTATTACATCACTTTTGGTTACACTTTCATCAATTTACAAAGTTTATGGAAACTTTTGATTAATAAGCATTTATGGACTATCTTCCCCTAGTTTTCCTATGTACTCATGAAGTTACATCATTTACACTGAGATTATTCTCTTGCCCTTTATCCCTTTATATTGTTTCTCCTCCCCTTCCTTCCTTCCACAGACTTCACTTCCCTTTGTAGTAACCTCCCTCCTTCTTTCAACTCTGCTTGTATTTTCCCTTCTTAGCTAAGTTTAATTGTTCATTTTTATATATCTACTTATGTATCTTTTTTTTCCTTTAAATAAGATTCAGTACCCACAGATGAGTGAGAAGGTAAGGTATTTCTCTTTTGCAGCCTGTTTTCGTTCACTTAAGATGAGATTCTCCAGTTCTATCTATTTTACTGCAAATGACATTCATTTTTTATTGATAAGTAATATTCCATTGTGTATATGTACCTCAATTTTTAATCCATTTTTCTGTTGATGGGCATCTTGGTTGGTCCTACATCCTTGCATTTGTGAATAGCGTTGCATTAAATATGGAGATGCAGGTGCCTCTGTGGTATGATGACTTGTCTCCCTTTGGGTGTATTCCCAGGAGTGGTATAGCTGGGTCACATGGGAGTTCTATTTTTAGTTTTCTTAGGTATTTCAAGTTGTTTTAAAATGCAAACTGGCACAGCCATAGCTGGTCACAAGGTAGAATGTGTTGCCTTTTAATGAATTTTTACAAGACCCTTTCCTCAAGATAATTGATTACCATCTGTCAAAAAATTGTCAGAAGACACTTATTTTGTTAGCAAAAGATATTTTATCGCCATCTACCAGAAATTCAGCATTATGAAAAATATAAATATAAGATGTCTACACTGTGAATTACACTTGCATAAACACGGTACTCTCCATGGTATCATGTGTCCTACTATGTGTGTACTGTGAAGAAGCCCTGCATATCACTCTCATCATGAAGACCTTCAATGGCTTCAGCTTTTCCCCAAGTTAAAGATTTGAAACCTTTGTGTTAGTCACATTTTTTTCCATCCTGTGACAAAATATATGACATCAATAACTTAGTGGTGAAAGAATTTCTTTTGGCTCCTGATTTCAGAGGTTCATCCCAAAGTCTTTGGCTCTGTTGATTTGGGGCCCAGTTTGAGGTAGAACATCATGGGAGGGAGAATGTGGCAGAAGCCATTCACCTTATAGCAGACAGAAAGCAGAGAGAGGAAGGGGGTATCAGCAACCAGGCTAGCCAAGCATGACTTCAAAGACACACCCCCAGTGACCTACTCCCTCCAGCCAGGTCCCACTTCCTAAATTTCCAGAACTTCCCAAAACTGCACCACCAGCTGGGAACCAAGTGTTCAACACATGAGCCTGTGGGAGACATTTCCTATTCAAATCACAGCATCGTGCCTGGCAAGGCCCTAAACTGTTTTCTGCCCATGTTATTCTGTCTGGTTGAAAAGTTCTTTTCCAACTCCATTCACATGGCTTTTAGCTTAATCTCCCCCTCATCCTTCATTGTCTCAATATAAATATCATTTTCTTCAAGAAGCCTGTGTCAAAGACTGGATTAGAGCCTCCTGAGTCATCTTTTCACCTTAAGGCATCACAGCCTTTTACCTAATGCCTCACTTAGCAGAATGGAGACTCCATGGCAACAGAGAAATGGTCAGATTTGTTCATTGCTTCACAGATATTAATATAGTGGAGAATGTAGAGTGGTCACTTAGTGCATATCTGGTCACTTAGTGCATATTTGTTGAATGTGTAAGTGAAAGTTGAATCTGTAAAGTAGTATTACATAATAAATAGTCATATATCAAATTATGAATTATCCTTAATAGAGAGTTTTTTTGAGTAACTTTTTTATATTCATTTTATGTAGCAATGTTGGTAAGTACAGAGTAATAAATCATTTGCTATATCCATTATGAAATAATTAAATCACTCTTGCTTACATATTCATCATCTTACACATTTTACCTAACAGTATAAAGAAAAGAAAAAAAGTAGAATTTTAATTAATATGTAATGAAAATCATATGCGACCATGGGTTATAGTATCATTGATTTATTTCTTTTCTCCCATTTTTTATGTAACTGAATCTTACATTTTGAGATTTTCCTCTCCCTCTTTACTCCTCTACATTATCCCTCTCTCCTTCTCCCTTCCCAAACTTCTGCTCCCACCCACTGATCCCCTCTCCCTTTTTTCTGATCTGCTTGCATTTTCCATGTTAGATAGGTATGATTCTGTGTGTATGTATGTGTGTATATATATATTTTTTCCTTTAAGTTAGATTTAGCTCCCACATATGAGTGGGAACTTATTGTACTTCTCTTTTTGAATCTGTATTAATTCACTTAAAATTATGTTCTCCAGTTCCATCCATTTTACTACAAGTGACATAATTGCATTCTTTATTGTTGAGTAATATTCCATTGTGTGTATAATATTACAATTTTTCAATCCACTCCTCTGTTGATGGACATCTTGGTTGATTCCATACCCTTATAATTGTGAAGAGTCATGCATTAACTATAGAAGTGCAGGTGGCCCTGTGATAGAATGACTTATCTTCCTTTGGGCATATTTGTAGGAGAGTCATATGGCAGTTCTAATTTTAGTTTTCTAAGATACCTCCATATTGATTTCTGAAGTGGCTGAACTAATTTAAAGTCCTACCAGTAGTGCAAAATGTTCCTTTTTCTCCACATCCTTGTTAGCATTTGTTATTATTTGTTTTGTGTATCTTGGCCATCGTTATTGGAATGAGATAGACTCTCAGTATTTTGATCTGCATTTCCTTAATGGCTAGGGATGTTGAGCACTTTTTCATGTGTTTATTGACCATTCATATTTCTTCACTTGAGAACTGTCTGTTCAGTTCCATTTGCCCACTTATTTATTTGGTTATTTGTTATCTTGGTGTTTGATTTCTTAAGTTCTTTGTCTATTCTACCAATTAGTCCTCTGTTGGATGTGTAAGATGCAAAGATTTTCTCCCATTCTGTGGGATCTCCCTTAACACTGTTGTTTCCTTTGCTGTACAGAAGCTTAGTATTTAACAAAATATAACATGAAATTAACATTTAAAAAAATTAGAGTTGAATTGCATACTATGTTTTCTGTCCTCTTCCTGACTATGAGTTCCAAGTTTATTAAATTCCATCAGTTAAATTTTATACGATAAAGTAGAAAAGCTCTTCTTTACTTCTCTATGTAAAGTTTAGGTAACTCAAAATTAAACTGTTATAACGTTTGTTCTCAAATACTTCTGTTTTTAAGAGGCACACATATACAGATTTGTACAGTTACTTTTGGAAGCCTATAGTTTAAATTCAAATAGAAGCATCTGAAGAAATTTTTTGTAGGTTGCCTATAAAGATTTCAAATAACCATACAATCAGGTATGTCTGTCCATTTTATCCATAGATCAATATGCTCTATTTTGTTACTCAAATAGATACATTTTAATGAAAAGTAACTCAAAAGGAAATGCAATTTTCCTCTTTGCAACTTCAGAAAATATAGAGTAAACAATGCATAAATAAAATATCTGCTTAGAGTTGTACTGAGGACTAAAGTCTAACCAGAAAAACCTCACTCTATGGCCTGAAAGAGAAAATTCTTTTGTAAAAAACTTTTTCCAGATTGAAAAATACATGAAGCCTTGCAGTTAACAACATAAATCTGAACCTCCAAGAAGTTCATACATCCTCAAAACTTTGTTCCCCAAAATATAGGAGGTTTCTAAAAGGAGAAGAGAAAAGTAGGTATAAAGCCCCTTCAATTTTACACAAGATAGGTTTCACTTTCATTCTTTTGGTCAAATGAAGTATTAAAGAAACCAAAGAATGAATAAAAAAAAAACTATGGTACATATACACAATGGAATACTACTCAGTAGTCAAAAAAATGAAATAAGTCATTTGCAGCAAAATGGATGGAATTGGAGAAAAAAATTTAAGTGAATGAACACGAGCTCAGAAAGAGAAATGTCATGTGTTCTCACTCATATGTGGGAGCTGAATCAAAATTAAAAGAAGGAAAAATCCTATACAGAAATCGAACATAATACAAAGCTAAAGTCAACTTAGCAGAGAAGGGACAATTTAGGGAGCGGAAAGAAGGAGGGAGGGGTCTAGCAAATGGAAGAAATGATGGAAGAAAAAAGAAGGGAGAGGAGGAACAAGGAAGAGCGATGAATGAGAGAGAGGACGACCTCAAAGAAATAGCCCAACTTCAATAATTTGGGAAATAATTATAATAATACCAATAATACCAAAGAATGGTAATAATACAAACAGGCTAGAAAATTCATGTAATATTACTGACAATGTAAAAAGATAGATCACTACTGAAAAAATTTTGACCTTAAACATGATTGGGATCCAAAGATATATAGAAAAATATTCCCACAAAAAGACATGCAAGTGCAAGACAGGCCTTTGGTGGGGGCAGCGGGGAGGAGGTACACAAAAGGGTAAGGGGGAACTTATCTGTGCAATGCACAATGAAACGCATGTATGGAATTGTCACCATGAAATGCATATCGGAATGAAACACATTAAGTTGTACAATTAAAAAAAGAAAATTTGGAATAATTGGCAAAAGTCTTATTTCTCAGTTTTTCTAAGTTCTTTTGTGGAGATAAGGATTGTTAAGAAGCTCAAGATTTTCAAGGTTACAAGTCAAAGGTATGCTCATCACTAACTGCCTTCTAGAAAGCAAAGTAACTAAGTAAACACATTAACTTTGCATCACTCATGTCTGATCCCAGAAGGGATTAAGAAATGAGGGTGCTGTCCTAGGTTAAAGGCCTCTCAGCTGAACAGCTCAACTGGGAGCCTGGTTAGGCAATTCTCCACTTTAGACCTCACCATCAAGTGTGGTTTCCTTCATTGGTTTAAGTGTGAACTTGACTTTTACTTGCTCAAATATATTTTGTTTGGACTTCTTTATCCCCAAATTTGTTTTCAATAAATTCTCAAGTTGACTTGTAGGATACCATAAGACAGGGAAATTTTAAAGTTTCCAGGTGCTCTTATAAGGATCTTGGCTTTCGGTCTTCCTGTCCTACAGTTCCCTCCTTCATAACAGATATGACTTAGTCATCCTTCATTGGCTTACCTTCACTTCAGACTCCAGGACAATCCTGCCTTTACTAGCAGAGAAATTAAAAGTGTTCAAGTGACAAAATTTAGGAAAAATTTATTGATTCCCTTCAACAAGAATAAACTTTCCTAATTTCAAAATAAAAGTTTGTATCATTTCTACCAAGTGGAATATAGTTTCATTCCGTATCCCACCCACCTAATTATAATCATTAAGTCTCCGTTTAGGTCTCTACTTGTGCGACTAATATCATACATGAATTATTTCAGGCCTTAATCATGTTTTGCTTTCATAATTTTTCTCCAGAGATAGGAGTCTGTCCTTTTAGCATCAAAATTAAGTACTTCATGTGAGCTCAGATCCCTTGCATTCACCCATCCGTGTGGATTTCCACCTACTGTCTACTTTTCATTTCTCTCTGTCCATTTCCATTCTCATTTAGGATTTCCCTGACCTGGTCAACAAGTGCAGATTACCACTTAACCGGTTAGCAGTGTAGCCACTGGATTTTGAGCTCTGCCTTGCTGGAAAGCCTTTGGTTGCCTTCAGTTTAAATTAGATGTATCTCAACTCCTTCTGGTAAGCCCTGTTCTAAAGTCATTGAATCTTATTTGCTTCTGTACAGAGAGGCCCTCTGCACTGCACTAAAATCACAGCTCTGGATTCTTGGTTTTAATCAGTCCTGCGAATATGCCTCTCTCCTCTCTTGTGTCACTTTCCCTGCTGCCCTCCATGGTCTTTTATTATATAATTATAATTTAGTAGTACTTTCTACCTGCTAAACACTGTACTGTTTCATATGCATTATCTCATTTAATTCTCAAAACAGTTGCAATGTAGTCATCATTTTTCTTCAAATTTTGAAGAACTTAGAGTTTAAAATACATATGATAATAATAAATGACTTACTGAATAAGAACTAATAAAATTATAACTCAAAACTAGGTCTCCCTAAGTCAGATGCCCACATTCATAATTATTAGACTAAAATGGTCCCTGTAGCTTAGTTGTTACTGAGGCACTAATCTTTGGACAGATGCCCTCTTTTATTCTGAAAGGATCAAGATGCAGTCCAGCCAGATGAAGTCCAGCCAGAAAGCATGGGTCTTGGAGATACCGTGAATCAAAAGAACACACCTAGAAGAATCAGGCAAATTGAAAGAGCAGTCACAAAATCATTGACATCCAGAGAACTGCCCAAGTGGAAAGTGTATGGCATTTCTCAAAATCCAAAGTAGCAATTACCCATGTCAAACACACCTAGTATATCTGATCCAAGGAGATGGCTGGGCTGCTCAGGATTTGTTTTACTCTTTGCACTTGTGGGGGAGGAAGAAGGGAAAACCAGACATACAATAAAATCCAGGGAGCCCTAGGGAACCAGAGAACTATGGGTGCCATTTAGTCCCAATTAACCACAGCAGGTGTGCCAACTCTCTCAGGAGACTTTTCCAGATTTCTCTTCTATCTGCAACTGGCTATCACCTCTATTTAAGTGCCTCCTACTAAAAAGGAATTTAGTGCTTATTCTGGTTTGTACAGAAAAGCTTACTAGAGCATAAATTCATCTATAACTTTCATCTCTCTGCAACATGCTTTGGTAATGATTATTATTTTATGTTGATCTAGACTGCAATACAGGCTCTGCTTTAATTCTTTTTTAGTAATCACATCAGTTTGTTAGCATTTCTTATGCTTGGTTAATTTAGTCCATCAGATTCTTTCCAGACCTATACTTGGGATTCCAGCATTTACTTTACGTTTTTTCTGAAAGGAAATTTTTAACTTCAATGTAAAACTATGCACATCCCATTTATGTTAACTTTTTTGTCTTAGATTTAGTCAGCATATCCATCTGTGGTAATTGTTGTTATAGTTTGAAATTTTGTCTATCCAAAATTCATGAGTTGAAGTACAAGCCCCCAGCACCTTAAAATGCAGCTTTATTTGGTAATAGGATCATTTCAGGTATACTTAATTAAAATGAAGTCATTCTAAAGTAGTGTAGGCCTTTAATCTAATACAACTGGTTTGCTTATTAAAAGGGGGAAATTTGGACACAGACATCATACAAGAAGGATGCCATGTGAAGATGTAAGCAGAGAAGGGAGCTGATGCATATACAAATCCAGAAATCCAAAAGATTCCCAGAAAATCCTAGAAAACAACCAAAGGCTAAGAAAAAGACATAGAAAAGGTTCTTCTTCATATCTCCTTGTAGACATCAACCCTGCCAACACCTTGGTCTTCGATGTCTAGCCTCAGAACTGTGAGACAATACATTTCTGTTGTTTAAGCCACTGAAAAGATCAGAATAATCACCTTGTAGAATATACATTGAGATGTTTTAATGATTGGAGGGGATTTTTGTGACAAAGACATTGATTTATTAGTATTTTTACCTGGAAATGATCACCATATTTGAAATTCTCAAACTTATTATAATTTGTTTTCTTTTCTACATCCTTATTATACTCTCAATTCAACAAATAATACCAAAAATATATTTCTCTCCTGTTTTTCCTTCATCATTTACAAAAGACAGAGAATGCTTAAGAATGCTATCAGGCTCTGATTTTTTGAGCTACTTTTTTAAAATAGCATATTTCTTATGAAAGGAAGAATATTTGAGATTATTGTTTAGGAAGTATCTAGGATAGTTCTGTCCCAAGTGCTAGGTAAAAATAAAAGGCACAAACTGGTGAGACATGGTAAAATGTGAAGAATGAACTTATTTTCTTCAGGTCAGTATTCTCAGTAGTTGTACTAAGTGGAGGCTGGAACAATCCAATTTTCACTTTCATTTCTGCCCACATAATTACCTTAACTGTACTGAAATCTGGTATGTTTATAGTCCTGGCATCATCCTCAAGCTAAAAATTGAACATTTTATCTTACCCTGAAAAATTCCAATTAAACCCATTAGGAGAAGCTCACCAAATGCCAGCAGTAATTCTTCTTTGTAGAGATCAAGGGTGCCAGTATGTCACACCAGAGAGGCCAATAGTCAGCTCATTAGCAAGACTGATGAACTAGACCTGCAGTTCCTACTGATGTGAGCATCTCAGTGTGGACTAAAGTTGTATCCTGTGAGACCGTATGGGAGATGGAGGAGATCATCTCTCATTAAAAATAAGTTTGTGTGGATGTTTTAAAATGGAAGGCTGTGAAGAGCTGAACAAGATTTGGTGATACCAAATCTTGAGAACTAGACAAATGTTGTTAGGCACTCTTAAGAAAATGGATAGGACAAATTAGACATTTGAAGAATGAACAGAAATTGTGATGGGGAGGTAGTTTCAGAGTACTTTGTTGCTTAAATTCTAAATGGAATGGACTTCACTGCAGTGCCATCAAACCTATAAAATCAAGGGTCAGGAGTTTTAAGTAATTATCTTAAAAGCTGACACTGGCAATCCGACTTTCTTTTATGAGAATACCTTAGTAAGCAATTTGGGGTGAAAGGTGATATCCTGAAAATAAGGTAGCAGGAATTGGAAAAATGAAATAGTTGGTTAAAATTGTTCTAGAAATTGATAATAATTAGGGAAGGTCATCAGAGAGAGCAGAGAGAATTGTGCACACAGAAGAGGAAAATGACAGAGGCAGAGGATAACGGGGCTTTAAGAAAGATGTGTATAACTTACATCCTAAGACAAGGCGTATCTAATGCTGAGCTTTGAGTTGTTCACATTCCAGTGATAAAAATCCTCCCCTGTCTCACTAGATCTTCAAAGAAAAATCTTGTAATCGTTTATAAAAAAATCTTATACTTGTTTATTTTATGTTTTATTCTATTTTTTTCTTTTGCCTTTGATGGAAAAATCAAGGAAAAGAATGGGTGCAATACTTGCATGAAAGCTAAGGTGGTAGTAAAGGAGCAACAGCAAAGAGCATAATAGATAAGAATTGTGCTGTTAGGTGCCGTCAAGTCGGTATCCGACTCATAGCGACCCTCATAGATAAGAATTAAGATATAGAAGTTAGTCTTACTGTAATTACTGCTCCACATACAGGTATGTGCACCAGTGCACACACACATTCAGATCCACAAATTTGCACAATTAATGGACAAGGCATTGAATTTTCCAGAATATGTGAAATAGGGTTTCAAATTCATCTTCTCTGGATATTGAGAGTGAAAAGAAACTCCAAATGTCATGTAGATTAACACTTCTTTTTCATATAGTTTTAATACATAACACACAAAAGGTTTTCTTTCCCTTTTGTAAATGTATTTCGCGTTGATACTGGCCTTCTGAACTAGGAAAATGAACTGATCTTCAAACAAAAGAATTATTAACAATTTGCCCTCACAAGCTATTAAGAACTGAAGTATCCTATTCCCCTAGACCTCCTACTCTTAAGGTAATTAGCATAACTTTAACTATCATAGCATTCTATCTCCCATCAACTGAACTTCATCAAATTCTGCAGTTGTAGCATTCACTCCTAGGCTTTTCTAGCATTTGAAATCAAGTCAACAGTGACCTGTGTCACATCCTCCTGGAAGACTAGCAATAAGGGGATTCATCACGTTACATGTCCCTAAGAGTTCAAGGGCAGTTTTGACCAGCACTTGAAAAGTCAACATTTTAGGGTGCTAGAGTTGCAATCCATAGTGATCCATCGGTCGCAGAGGACAATCTCTGCTACACCTCTGGAAGTCATATGCCAGACCTAGAAAGCCTGCAGAGCAGTGAATAAAAAGGGAGTGCCTAGGGCAGAACCCAGAGTCTACCAATATATGCCTGATTTTTGTGCCATTGCTCCATTCTTCTGATTAACATCTAAACCTCCTCCAATTACCTACCCAAACTACCATTAGGTAAAAAGCAACTTTGACAGTTCTTTTTGCTTTCAACAAATGCTTAGTGAGACATCAACCCACAAGTTGTGAAGTTTGTTCACCACCTTGTCCTCTCCTGTGCCTGCTTAATAGATTCTCTGAGACCGTCCCTTCTTGGGGTCATATCTATGCTTCTAAAGTGAAGCTTGAAGGAGACACATAGTACAAAACACCCAAAGCCAACATTTGGCAACTACTTACTGCTCAACAGATTTTATTCTCAGTACTTTGCTAATTATGCCTTTACTCATTTAAGAACAACCATATGAGAAAACTGAGGCACAGAGATATTAAGTAAATTACTTAACATCACAGCATATCACAGAAACCTAAAAGTATCCCAAGAAATTCAGGACCACAGCCAATATTCTGTTGTTTTCTACTGTACTGTATCCAAGTCTCTTTGCCTACTTTGAATTGAGTCATTTCTCCAGGCTGAGGATCTAGTGCCTTTGCCATTAGTGCAAAGTTCTTTGTGCCACATCACTTATCCACTATTGCTAATGTCTTCTTTGCCCTCTGGGCCACCTTCACAAGTGAACCTTGTTTATGATACTGGACAGCATGTTCTGCATGGCCATTGCACTTCACAACTTCAGAGGGCCATCAGCATCCTAACCCATAGTGAATGGTATCCATAGGGCTGTAGAAAATGGCAGTCATAGGATCAGCCTGATGGGATGAGACCCCATCTTAATCATAGGTACATTTTCTGTCTACTCATTCAGTCCTTCATCTACTTCACCTCAGGGATGGAAATCTTTTTCTTAAATGGACTGTTAATTTTAGTTCTGATATCTTCCTAGTTCTTTTCATAGTATTTCCCCAGAAGTGAATTTTGCTTCCCTGTGGCTGATCAAATCTCCCTGATATTGGTGATTCTTAAGAAAAAAGGCTTAAGATCTCATCCCTCCAATCAGCTCCACATTGCCACCACAACAGTTAGTCCTGTAAGGATTCATGCCTTAAGAACACTCCTTTTAACGGAAAAAAAGAAAAAAGCTAAGAATGGTGTCGATATAAATGGTCTAGAAAATGCATGCAATTGTTCTGACAAGATAATAACAAAGTTCGCTACAGGAAAAATTTCTATCTTAAACAGAACTGGGATTCAAGTACATATAGAGAATTATTACCTAGTAAATGATAGAGAAGACTTAGTTGGGGAGGGTAGGGGGGAGGCATACAAGAGGGTAAGGGGGAACCTATATGAATAATGTACATCAAAATGCATATATGTAAGTGCCACAATGAAAAGCATGTCAGAATGAATCACATTAAGGTGTACATTAAAAATGTCCAATAAAAAAAAAAAAAAGAACACCCCTGACAAAAGAATACTTGCCGTTGCTGGTTAACCCTCCAGTCACAATTTTTTTTATGTGGCCATTGATGTCATGAGGTAGAATGAATAATGTAGAAAATTTAAATTATAAACCAATAACTATTTATTCTACTTGAGGCTATAATTTACTCATTACCTATTTCTTTTCTTCATTCTCTTACAATCTCTGTCTGACCTTTCAAGGATCAAAATTTGAAAGAAACCAACAGTAATATCTTATTGTACTCATTGCCAAAATAAGAAAACCCCAAAAAGGAAATGTTTAATTATCTTATAAATATATTTGAAATATATTTGTATCTGATTGATAAAGTGATAATACTACATTGTAGAAATTCTTTCAAGATGGTGTCTCCCTATGTAACCCAACCTGGCCTCAAACTCATGATATTCCTGACTCAGCCTCTTGAGTGCTGAGATTACAGGTGTGTATCCCCATGACCAGCATTGTAGGAAATTTGATAAAAATAATTTTTTTAAAAAAAATTAAAAGCTAGTCACTGTCATATCACCTAATCTTAGTGGCTACTTGATAAATTCTTCTTTTAATTACCCTATAACTATATATTTGTTTTACATCTGTATCATACTTGTGCACACAGTTTTGAATGTGTAAATGCTTCCGAGTAAAATTGAAGAGCAATTATAGCTGTGTCTTAGGAAGCTAAATTTAGAACTTGCAAATATAAAACTGGATTAAGGAAGAGAATGTAATGTTCAGAAATACACTAGCATGAGCAAGGATAAAGGTAGTAAAAATGTAAAGGGACAGGTGGAACGTCTTCTGTATAAATGTTTCCCAAAGTTGGTCTCCTCCACAGAGCTCTGAAGGAATTCTGAAGGCAGCTGTCTCCAGATGGCTGGCAGTTTCATAACAGCCACCTCAGTTTGTTGGAAATTTAGGAACAGTCATAAACACAATCACTTATTTGCCTTCAATTTTCCCATGCTTACATCTTCTATCGATTTCCCCTAATTCTAGCAACTAAGAAAAAAGTTAGGTAAGAGGATGAGATTTATGATGCTAGTATTAAAACTTTTAATAATATGTGAACATTTTGACCACTGCACTTAATTTGTGTGATTTCCCAGAAACATCACTACAGAATATTCATTGCTAAGCTTTCAAATATTAGGCTGTATGCCCCTTGACTTCAGCTTGCTTCATGTTTTATACACATGACATATACACATTCTTTAATGCTTACAAAGAATGAAACATCAAGCATTCTAATCTATCAACAAGTGCTGTATCTCATCATATTTATATATTTGGGGACAAATGTAGATTCTTCTCTGGAGGGAAGAATAATGCTTTGTCCACACTAGGACACTGATAAACACTTGATGCATAAATGTATATCAAATGCCATCAGAACTTAATATCAACACTAATTTTTAACTGGTATATTTGAAACAAAGAGGAAATTAATATAAAACAAAAAATATTTATAGCATGTACAGAGAGAACTTAATAATTTCATTTCAAGTGTAGCATGAAAGCCTGTAGAAGTGAAATTTTTCTTATGACTAATCAGATGATTTTTTAGAACTCCAAGGTGCCTCCTAAGCATCAGGTGTGGGGTGGGGCAGGGATCAGTTTGTGACTGCAATCCACCATTATCTTCTTTCAGCTGATTTATCAATGTAACTATGTCGAGCTGATTTGTACCTGGGGAAGTGACATATGTTCCCAACTAGCCACGGCATTCTAATGTACACTGGCAGAGACTGTCTACTTGCTTTAGACTTTCCTGAAAGATGGGCACAGAGGAGAATCATGCAAACTATGAGCTAAATCTGGAGAACAAAGAAAAAATAGAAAATTGCCAGAATTCATGTTTGTTCTTTCTTTTGGAAAATAATGGTGAAAAAAATCCAACAAACCAATCAACAGATTCCCTACTTCATTTATAGCTGCCTAATTTTAGTAGTTCCCTATTCTATAGCACAGCATGAGTTCCAGCCATCATTTTCCTAGCATCAACAAATAAATTGCTTTTTATAAGCGTTTATTTTGCTATTCTAAAACAACTATGTGCCTGAGTTAATTGAAAGCTATATATAAATACATGAACGGATTTTTCAAGTTTTATCATAGGAAATAATAGTCCATTATGGAATAGAAGTAAAGCTCTGTTTACAGTATAGAGAACAGAAAGGAATTGTGCTCATGGTCACAGTCCCTCTCTTTTTCACTTTAAGACCTTATTTTGGTTTGAAGGAGAGTGAGAGTGAGAGCAAGGAGATGGACAGAAAACACAATCAAATGTCTGATTAAAGGTACTTTTGTCCTTTCCTACACAATATTTCTTGTGGTTCATGAATAATTTCTACAAACATTTTGATTTTCTTTTAAGAAAATTAACTCAAGGAAAAAAAAATGTATGCAAATATACTCCTTTTCTGCAAGTATTAAATAATGGAGCTTGTAGAAGCAGTTACATGGTTATATAAGGACCAATAAAACATTGACTTTGCCTTGTAGCATTAAGTATAAGGGACTCAGCCAGGCGCAGTGGCACACGCCTGTAATCCCAGCAGCTTGGGAGGCAGAGGCAGGAGGATCACAAGTTAAAGACCAGAAGCAGTCGGAGTAATTTAGCGAGACCCTGTCTCAAAATGTAAAAAAAAAAAAAAAAAAAAAAAAAAAAAAAAAAAAAAAAAAAAAAAAAAAAAAAAAAAAAAAACAAAAAACAAGGGACTAACAAACACATGAAATGGAAGGATGGAATGTAATCAAAATTTTGGGAATATTATCTGATATCCCCAGTCTCAGGCCTCCAAGTGGAAATGTTTTGCTACAGAGGACCCATTATAACATCCTATCATCCTGTCATTCTGTCCCAGGAGTATGGCAGTGGTTAACATTCCTTAGGACCCACATCGGCCAAAGGATAATGAGCTGACAAGAAAGAAAAGGTAATTTTAAGCATGGTTTTAGATTCGTGGAAAATATATGTCTTTCAAGATTTTGCTAACCTTACATTCTTAAATAGCTCTATTTAATACAGCAATCTGCTCTTCCACACACTCTCCAGCATTCCAGATGACTCAGATCCTGCCCTATTTTTCTATTATCATTGGAATAAGACCTTGTGTCTTATTACCTCATTTACTTATTTACCATACATATTTTTACTATCTATTCTCCCTGTAAAATATATACTGACCATGGTGAAGGATTTGGGGGGGTTTAATGCCCCAAATGTTGGCTGCAGCCCTACCACTGTGGAGACCAATCCTGTTAGATCTCAGAAGCTAAGCAAGGTTGGGCCTGGTTAGTACTTGGTTGGGAGACAGCCTGGGAGCAACAGGTGCTGTAAGGTTAGGAGAAGGACATGGCAACCCACTCCCAAAAAACAGTCAGTCATTGAAAACCCTATAAATAGCAGAGAAGCACTGACAATAGTGTTTGACCTGTTATATGTAGGGTAGTTATGAGCCAGATACTGAGTCAGTGACACCTAACAACAACAACACAAATACCCCCAAATAAACAGGGCCTGATATACAGTGGGCACTTGATAAATATGTGTAGAATAAGTGAATGAGCAAAGAACATTAAGACTTGCAAATTATTGTATGAATGAATTGCTGTTCAATTTTCCATTATTAACTTATGGGTTGGGGCAAGAACTCTATTGTTTAAGTGAGACCTAAATCCTACTTGAAGCCTGAATAAGTTATTAAAATGTTATGAATCTCAGTTTTGTCTTCTGTAGAACATAGCACCTGATTTGATACGTCTTAAGGAACAAATGAGGTCACCAGGTGATTTGATCAGTCTTTTGTACTCTTGTGAATATTAGCTGCTAATACTATCAATATAAGGTAATCATGGTATGGTGAAGTTAAATTAAATCCACCTCATTTGTCAGCAGAAGTAATAAAATATGTAACTTTTTTACTGTTTACAGTGAATAGAGAAGTAATCTGCACTATCCAATCTGAATGTTGGAGACCTATCCAGAGCCTAGGGCATAATCCTTATATTTGAACCTGCTACTTCTAGGTCAGAATGTGGTCAGAAGCAAAGGAAGTGCCTGTAAGGCATCAAATGAAACTAAATATTAAAGTTGGGAAATACTGCCAGAAAGTGTTTATCCAGATAATATATCACTTGGGTCAAGACAGTTAATGGATTTGCATATTTATCTTTAACTGATAGAATCCCATTGACATTTAAAAGTAATATGATTTAAGATAAGCTATTAGATTTAAAAAGTTCTGTTCTACATGTTTAAAAGTATCTCCTTGCAAGAAAAGGCAAAAAGATAATTTACTTGAATATCTCATCATGTACAAATAATACAATGGTCTGGAAGGAAAGCATTTAAAAAGCCATTCATAGCTGTATGGAAAACACCCTTCAACCTAAAGATAACAGTCTTCATTTCTTTCTAATGTTCTTTTCCTCCATGACCACTAGGATATCTTCTGCTTCGCAGAAAACCATCTTCCCTCTGATTTGAAGCTCTGCTGAACACAAGCCTGACACCAACTCCTTAGGTTACCTCTGCAGCTAGACTGTCCCCTCCCTGTGTCTCTGCTCCAGACGGAATCACTATTGGATGAAGTCTGTGCTTGCCAGTAGTCTTCTTATATAAAAGGGGTCCTAATTATGAAACTGTCTGTAAAAGTACCAGACAGGTATATAAGGCACAGCATAGAGCACAGAAAGACACATAGTTTCCTGCCAAAATTCTCATGTGCCACACAGATTACCCACAATAGCTCAGGCGCCAACATTAAATGGGGCAGCCTTTACTAGGGTAACTTATTTTGCTGTGTTAATTTGATCTCTTATCCAAGAAGTCCATTTAAGCAGTGCATTTTCATTTCAAATTTTGAGCTATATATTAAATCTCACATGGCAAATGCCTGTAATCCCAGCTATTACGGAGGCTGAGGCAAGAAACTTGTACATTCAAGGCCAGAGGCAGCCTACACAATTTAGCAAGACTCTTCCCTTAAAATAAAGACTAAAAGGAGGGCTGAGGAGGTACAACTTGGTAATGGAATATGTGCCTAGTATGTGCAAGGACCTGGGTTCAATCCCTAGCACTAAAAAAAAAACTTCATATGAATGTTTGTGTGTGTATGTATAGCTTGAGTTTTTAGGTATTTTTAATTTATGTAATATGTAGATTATTGAATTATTCAGAAACAAAAATAAATTCAGTGTGAAAGGTAAACTTATATATGGACTAACCCACAGGCATTTCATTATATCCAATCTAATGCAAGGCTTTGTTTTGTATTATTTTTGGCTCCTTAATTGTCAAATTGCAATCCATTAAATGTGGCTAAAGACTGTCATCCAAATGAGGATGGTCATAAAGACATCTAAAAGTTTGTCAAAGGTTTGTAATAAATAATCAATAGTCATAAGGTGTCCTGAAAGAAAGAAAACATAGTTACAAAATTTTTTATGAGGCTTTATTAGAGATGTAGTTTAAATTCATGAAAGGTAAGCAAGCAAACTCAAGTAAGATGAGAATAGAGATACAACCATAGTATGTAAAGATATAGATTTCAATTCTACACAAGTCTTTGTAGAAAATACTGCAGCTATAATTAGCGCCATTTAAAGATTCAACTGTACTTTCACACACACACTTAACTAAATTCCTATAATTATGTTAATGAAATATAGAGGGAGCAGAGATTTCACTTATAATAAAAAATGTGCACCACTTAGTTCTTTTGAGATATTTTTCTGAAAGTTCTAAACAACTATCCGGTTAGTTTCTATTAGTTGACGCACCTGTCAGTCACCACGGTTCTATTGCAGAGACAATCAAAGATCTTCCAGTTCCCTTAAAACATGTAACTCTTTACATTCAAGGTAACAGCCATAGAGGCTTGTTGACAAGCTTCCAATGTTTACCTCTTTGTTGAAATGCAGACTTCAAGGAAGTCTGCCTAGTTCTAATTGTATTCATCAGAAATGTTGGAAACTCATGTTTTCTCTTTTACTAAGTTGTGTAGTTTTGAAGCAATCACAACCACTTTTTATCAAATCAAGTTTCAGCTTGCCCACCTGACCAAGTGTGTCAAAACTACTGAGAGAGATGAACATTTTGTCTTTAGATTCAACTTGAATTCTCAATGTCTATCTTTATTTAACCCCTGATTTAGGAAAGAGAGCCTGAAGGTAATATCAATATGCTTTAATATGTTAGTTTTTTAACTACATTTTATTGAATAGAATTTTTAAAATATATATTAGATTTTTATACATCATTTGTTTTATTGAATATTAGTTACTCTTTCTCATTAAGTTGTTCAAGAGTTTACCGTACTTAAAATGGGGTAATTTTTTTAAAAATTAAATGAGTATCCTTTAAAAATAGCTAACTTTAAAACTTTTGGCTTTTCATTCAGGTACCTTCCTTCTTTCTTTTCTCCTTTCCCTCCTTCCTCCCTCCCTCTCTGTCTCCCTGTCTTCCTCCCTTCCTTCCTTCCTTCTTTCCTTCCTTTCCTCTTCCTTCCTTTCCTTTCCTTTTTCTACATTTGCCTTCCATTTCATTCCAGAAATATGTTTAACTCTACTGAGTTCATTTCTATATTTTGTTTAATAAATCAATTGCAAATGTATCAGTTTTATCAGTGAATAAAAAGGTAGGAACTAGAATTATGTATCAAGCTTGACATTACATTTCTTGTTTTAAAAGTTTTTATTTTGTTTTATTTTTTAGAAAACTATGTATGTTAAGAAATCATCTTAAAAAGAGGAAGCCATATTCAAGTTATAGTAGAATACCTTAATTTGACATTTTCCACTTTCTTCAAATTCCAGAACTACATAACCCATTCTTTCACAGTGCAAATATCTAGAATGAGATAGGCACAGTGACAAATACCTTTAATCCCAGGAAATCAGGATGCTGAAACCAAAGGATCACAAGTTGGAGGGTAATGGCAGCCTGTATAACTTAGGGAGACTCTGTTTCCAAATAAATAAATAAATAATTGGCTGAGGCTGCAGCCCAGTGGTAGAACACTTGCAAAGTCTATGCAAAACCCTGGGTTCTACCACCAGGTAACATACACACGCACACAAAATCTAGAACAAAATCAATCACACTAGAAGACACTGCTATTTGCTCTAAACTTTCTGTAATACTGCCAGTTCCAGAAAACAGACTGACTACACGAAAATACATTTTCAATTTAAAAATTACCAATGTCAATTATAAAATAATGAAAATAGAAGGTTATATATCGTTTTCACATGTATTACTCTTAAAGTCCACCCATCTAACTCTGTTTCTATGTGGTTTCTATTATATTTCATCTTATTAGACTGGCTCTATCTCTTCTTTTGAGCACCATGCCTTGGTATAATGAACACAATAGGGCAGAGGATGTAAGCCTGGGGCAGGCCACTCAGACATTTGTCCAGGATAATAATGAGCCAGCAGTGTGAAGTCATAATATTTGGTTTTTCAATCATCTGCAAATTCACTTGGATGAGCATCCTTCTCTTGCCCAGAGTAATATCAAAAATATCTGTCAAATTTCTTATTGAAATTCAGATATTCCATGATTAAGGCATTTTCTCAATCTTCTTATCTAAAAGAACTATTTAAAAAGTAGTTGATCATTTGAGATTTCTTGATCCTAGTTAATTTATCCTACCCTCTAATGATTACCATTTGCCTTCTGAAACCTCACAAACCATTTTATAATAATTCATTCTAGGATTTTTCATGACTTTAAGCTTTCTAAATGGTGTCATATTTTATAAAATGCATCATGATCCTTTTTAAAAGAAATCACTGTCCTCCCTTAATCTAATTCACATTTCTGATAATTTCATGCCTTAATGACAAAAAGGAAGAGAAATATAATACAATAGGCAAGGTTCAGTGAAATCATTAAGTCTAAGTCTTAGGATCCAGAAATTCCTTAAGTAAGAAATGGCCTGAGTGGACATGGTGGTGCACCCCTGTAATCTCAGCAACTACTGAAGCCAAGGCTAGAGGATAGCAAGTCTGAGGCCAGAGGCAGCGTGCAAAACTTAGGGAGACCCTATCTCAGGCTGGGATTTGGCTCAGTGGGCAGCGCGCTGCGCTGCAGTCTCTGAGGCCCTGAATTCAATTCCCAGCACCGCAAAAATGGGAGAAGGGCCTGGCAATCCACTCCCAAGGCAATCCTGAAGCACTCAGCCATTGAAAACCCTATAAGGGTCGCTATGAGTCCCCTATAACGGTCGCTATGAGTCGGATACCAACTCAACGGCACCTAACAACAAGAAAAACATCTCAAAATAAAAAATAAAAGTGGGACCAGAGGTACAGTTTAGTGGTAGAGCCCTTGCCTAGCACACATAAGGCCCTGGAATTAACTCCCCAGTACTACAAAATAAAAGATAAAATAAAATAAAATTAAATTAAGTAAAAAGCTGAATTGGACCAGAAACAAACGAACAAAAAAATAGAAAACTAACAAGTGTGGCATATCTATGGTAAATATGGTCAGCTTTGTAAGCTACTTTGTAAGACTTCAACTTAAGTCACTTAAAGAGTATCACAATGACTATATTTCAACAGAGTTATATGCAGACAGTTTGTTGTTGTTTTTGTTAGGTGCCGTTGAGTGGAGTCCAATTCATAGCAACCCTATGTACAGCAAATTGAAACACTTCTCGATTCTGTGCCAGGTGGACGATCTTATTTATATTTAATCCCATTGTTGGAGACACTGTGTCAATCAGACAGTTTATACTAGTCTAATCTAGCCCAACTATGCACCTACATTTTTCCCTTTATATACATTGGAAAAATAAAAGTTTTAATGAGATTAAAATATCATGCTATTAGGAAATAACTTAAAGACTGGAGGAAACAGAGTATATATTTGATTTTTTGTGATTGTTATTGCCATTGCAATTATTGAGAATAAAATTGTTGAAAGAAAATAATAACAGTATGCTGCTGTTAGGTGCTGTCAAGTCCTTGTTTGACTAATGGTGACCCTATGTACAACAGACAAAGCCCTATTGACAGTGCTTCTCTGCTAGTCACAGGATTTTCAGTGCAGGTTGTTTTCAGAAGTGGGTTGTTGGGTCAGTCTCCCAAGGCTACAGCACCTGGTGTTCCCAGGCAGTCTCCCATCCAAGTACTAACCAGGCCTGACCTTGCTTAGCGTCTGAGATTTGATGAGATCGGACACCATAGTGGTACAGCTACAGGAAGTGTTAGTATACTTGCCCTTAATACATGTCTTCCTCAATATCAAAATATAGAAGAAATAAAAAATAAATATAAGGACCGTTCATGAATATATATTCCACATAAGCCATGACAAGCATCTCCTAAAATAAGTCTTCCACAGAACTTAAAAATACTTCATTTTAGATATTGGCATTACTTGAACTTTTTCAGATAAAGTGTTCCCGATGGGAGGAATGTGCTATAGTACTGAGTATATGTTCTTTTCATACTTCAGCAGATTCTCCTATTTTAGAACATGCATTAGAAGCCTATTTGACATTGATAAATTTTACCATACAGATTTTATTATACTTTATTTATATTTACCATATATATTCTAAAAACAGAGTATTTATGTGTACATATGTAATGTATATGTTAAAGGACATGGAACACTCTATATGTCTTCTATTTTGATTGTGTTGCATTATATAAAACTGGAAATATATATAATCATATTCATAAACCTATGTTTTTAACTATGTATTTCTGTCACTCTTTTGCTTTTTTTCCATTTCCTTTTCTTTAGCTGTTAATCTACTTTTTAAAAAATTGAATGCATACAATGTGACATGTCTTCAGTTAGAGTCTTAAAAAAAAGAAATTCCCTGTCCCCACCTCAATTGTTCTTAATTCTTTCAAAACTTATCTCAATACACAACAAATGCATGAACCAATAATTATCTCATAATGGAATAAAGAGAATATATGTGCAACGTACATTGAAATCAAAATGGAATAATGGCTGTCTTTACCAGGAAGAGTAATTAGATAAATAAGGAAAAGAACTGCTAGCACTTTCGTAAGGCATATCAGTACTCATTCATGTTCCTCAGTAATCGCTCCCTTTACTATTACAAAATCCATCATAATCTCCTACTTGATGTTGCAAATTTGTGTTTCATTTGTTAAGTTAATGAAAAGCATTGACATATTACTACTAACGATTGTAAAGAGTACAAAAAGTGTTTAACTTACACTCAGGATGTAACTTTCAAACTGGGGAGAGTATGTATGCTCCATGAATTCGTGCCAGTAATGTCAGTGCACCTAAGACTATACTTTCTTCAAAAATTTAATGAGATCAAATTAAACTGAGATGATGAGAATAACTTGCACTTGGGATTTTTCAAATATCAAGTTAGTTGTTCCCTCCAGTCCTCTAAATTGGTTGATTGTTGTTGTTGTTAGGTGCCCTTGAGTTGGGTTCAACTCACCAACCCTATGTACAACAGAACAAACCATTCTGGGACAGCGTCCTATGCTCAGCACTGTGTCAGTGTTTCTCTGTTATTCATAGGGTTTACAATGGCTGATTGTTTTGGGGTCCTTCTCCCATGCCTACTGCACCCAATAGTCCCAGGCAGTCTTCCATCTGAGGATTAACCAATCTCGCTTAGCTTCGGAGATCTGATGAGAACGGATGCCAGGGTGGTATGGCTGTAGACAAATTGGTTGCTTAAGTCTACTTCTTTTTAAAATGCACAACAATATGGGCACAATACTTCTTGCAAGTAGTTTTTCTTTTTTAATTTAGTTTTGGGGAGCTGGAGAGGATGTATTGTGATGAGGTCCCTCTGAGTTCTCCTGTTGTTGCTAGGTGCTATCGAGTCAGTGTCTGACTCATAGCAACCCTATGTACAACAGGCAAAACATTAGTGTTGTGCTTCTCTGCTATTCGTAGGGTTTTTAAGGGCTGATTGTATTTTGGGGAGTGGGTGCTATGTCCTTCTACAGCACCTGGTGTTCCCAGACAGTCTCCCATCCAAGTACTAACCAGGCCCGACCCTGCTTAGCCTCCCAGATCTGTTGGGATCTGATGTCACAGTGGTATGCCTGCAGGCTCAGTTCTCTTAATGAGCATGAAATGAAAAACTTACATTGATTGAAACTGGATTCCTTGTAATTGGTACACTCTAGCATCCTTGTGCTTCAGCCCCAGAGAATCAGGTCAAAAGAAGAAATGGGGCCGGGCGCGGTGGCATACGCCTGTAATCCCAGCAGCTCAGGAGGCGGAGGCAGGAGGGTCGCAAGTTTGAGACCAGAGGCAGTTTGCATAACTAAGCCAGACCCTGTCTCAAAAAGTAAAAAATGGGCTGGGGGCACAGTTCAGGGGTCCAGCACTTGCAGAGCAGGCAGACACGAGGCCCTGAGTCTAACCCTCAGCACCACCAAAACAAAAACAAAAATAAAAACAAAAACAAAACAAAAGAAGACATGGGCTTTTGTTTGGATAAATCTTAGAGCTCATGAGTATAATGCCATGTTTCCATGACTTAGGTGCAGGCATTGCAGTACTCAGCATGGAACAACTGTAGCAAACAAAGGACATCATAACTCACAAGTGTTATATCTCATCCATAAATTACCAACAGCTATGGATGACAGTAAGGAACTAACCCCATTTATCTGCACATTGCTACTCACCTCTCAGAAAGTCTATGAGCAAAGAAGTAAAAGTCAATTTATGGCAATGTTGTGAGATATCATGTTTGCATATTGCTATGTGTGTAGAGCAGAGCTCAATTCATGGCTTACAAATTTTTCATAGGACAGTGCATCTTCCAGTCTGCCACCTCTAAATTAGGTGTCATCATGAGAGAAAAATACAGTAGTGCCTTAGGAAAAAATACCACATTTTGATTAGGCTACAGAAATGGTATGGGACAGTAAAAGACAGAAAACTGGAGTTCTCCTTTGATCACAGCATTCAATCTAAGATCTAAGAGATAGAAACAGGAGAGCAACAATATGCTAAGGAACAACAGAAATCCTGTCAACCAAAATGAAAATGATGCCTGAGATTGTAGTGAATGAAAAAGCAAAATTGATCATCAGTGAAGGGACTGTCCCCTTCTATCCTAACTTTAGTCTCTAAGTATTGTAAAAGAAATCAGTTTGCAATCTTACTATTCAAATAAATTCATGCAAAGATCACCATTCTGTGAATACTTATTTGAAAATCTTAATTTTTGTACCTTTTATTTTATGACTTAGATAGTGAGGTAGGTTAGGGTCATATGATGTAATAATGAAAAATTTTATTTCTTCCTCTACAATCTTCTGTAAATTATTCTTGCTTGAAGATTGAAGCATAAAATCTATCTTGGGCTAATGAGTATGGTAGGTAAATGATTAAAGCTCTTCTGACTAATATAGAAATTATTCTGCAGATCTGCCTTTATAGAATTTTCCAGAAGGTTTATGGATTTGATTTGCATTTATTATGGTTGTTTACATCAATACCTTAAGATAGAATCAGCAGACACGAACTGTGCCTTCAGATTTCTTCTACTTTAGACAAAGAGCAAAGGAGCTATATTACATAAGATGTGATCAAAAGATATGGTAAACATTTAAATTTTTTAAAACATTATTACAGTAAAAGACACATTGCTATTAATCCTCCTCAAAATACTCCCTCTGGCCTCAAAGATACTTGTCTCATCATTCCTGCCACTTTCTGAAGCAGTTCTAGAAGTTCTCTTTTCCTGACTTTTTTTGCAGTGTTGTGGCTGCCTTGATGTCCTGAATCAATTCAAAACATTTACCTTTTATGGTCATTTTGACTTTGGGGAAGGTCTAGAAGTTACATAGTGTCAGATCCAGTGAATAAGGTAGATGAGGATACACACAGTAATGTTTTTATCCTACAGAAATTGCTGCACCAGAAGCAAAGTATCACATAGAGCATTGTCATGATGGAGGTTGAAAGTAAAGACACTCATGAAAGGGAGCTTCCAGAACTGGTTCAGAAAGTGGCAAGAACAATAAGTAAGCGTGTTTGAAGCCAGGAGGGGTATACTGATGGTGATTAATGGCAATGTATCTTTTAGTGTAATTTTTAATTTATATTCACTATATTTTATTCATACCTCATGTATAATAATTAAGTGTAGATTTTAATTTGACAAATGACAAGTACCTAGATGTCCATATGAGTAACTATCTTCTCAATTTTACAAACATTCTTAAACTTAGCATATCCAAACCCAAATACTAAATCTTGTCTCTAAATTTGTTTCCACTCCATCTTAATAAAGCCATGTCTAGCCCCTCAGTTGTTTATATTCTAGATCTGGGGACCTCTTTGGTATCTTCTCCATTGCCACCTACACACTT
>VMDO01005286.1:58641-113754 GCA_007922755.1 Pedetes capensis
CGGTATCCGACTCATAGCGACCCTCTGTACAACAGGGGAAACACTATTGTCAGTGTTTCTCTGCTGTTCATAGGGTTTTCAATGGCAGATTGATTTTTGGGAGGGGGTTGCCAGGTCCTTCTCCCAAGCCTACAGCTTCTGGTGTTCCCAGGCGGTCTCCCATCCAGGTACTAACCAGGCCCGACCCTGCTTAGCTTCCAAGATCTGACGGGATCGGATGCCACAGGGCTACAGCTATGCTTCCCCAAGTCCTACAATTATACTTCCAAAATAAAATTCCAATACATCCAGGTCTTCTTCCATCACCAACATCCCTGACATAAGCCACCTGCATCCCTTTCTACCCTTCAGTAACAACCTCTTAATTGCTCTCACCATTTCAATTCTCCATCCCAATGATCTTGCACAAAGTAAATCTAATGGTGTTCCTCCCATTTTGTGAAGTCCTCAGTATTCTCAACTTCAGATAAGATTAAACTGCATATCGTTAATGTGGCACCTGGATTTCTTCAGTTTCTGGCTGCTACGTCCATCTTCAGCTAAACTCCCATGGCACATTTTTCCTTCTTTGCTATGCTCAGACATCCAATTGTGTTTTCAATTCCATAACTGTTGCCTATTTTTCACCTGTGCTGTACTCGGTCCTCAAAGCTATCTTCCCAAGCAGCTGCACACACTGGTAATCCCAGTGACCTGGGAGGCAAAGGCAGGAGGATCACAGGTTTGAAGACAGAGGCAGCCTACCTAACTTAATGAGACTCTGCCTCAAAAAAAAAAGTTAAAGATAGGCTAGAGGTGCAACTCAGTGGTAGAATGCTTACAAAGCATATGTGAGGCCCTGGGTTCAACCTCTAGTACCACAAACAACAAGAACAACAACAACAACACTATCTCATGTTTCTGAATAACTAATCTTCCACCTGTAAGTATCAATTCTTCAGGAAAGACTTCCCCTAACTCCTAATCCCTGTGGGTCTTCCCTGTATTTCTCAGTTGTAAATTTTAGTTTTATAATCATTATTGAATATGGTTGCTCACTCAACTGCAAACTTCATTAAATTAATCATTTTTGTTCACTGCTATATATTTTTCATGTAGCATGGTCATTGATACAGGATCTGCACTCATCAACCTTTGTTGTATAAGAGTAATGAATCTCAAACTATACATCCAGATGTGTAAGATATGACCATTTCTTTATTTCCTTTAACAAATCCAAATATCATTCTGAGCTTCATTCTATCAATCTGATAAAAAAATTTAAGCAGGAGCATTATAGGACTCTCTTCTCCTTAAAGCATCACATAGTAGCCCAGTTGTGAGTCTCCAAATGAGAAAGATCTGCTACTTTTTAAATAATTCACTACAAATATTAACTCATATTAAGAGTGCAAATTAATGGGGTTCTCTGTGACATTTCCTACCTGTATATATCCTGTTTAAATAGTATATAATGTCCCTCCCTTCTTGCCCTTTCCTGAACCAACTCCACTGTCCCTTTCCCCTTCCCTAATAGCCCCCTCTTCTACTTTCATTTTCAGGTCATCTTTTATTCTGTCTTGTTTTCAGTTCCTGCATACTAGAGAAAACATGTGATAATTGTCTTTTTATGTATGACTTATTTTGCTTAACAAGATAATTTCCAATTCCACTCATTTTCCTACAAATGACATGATTTCATCTTCCTTTATGGCTGAATAATACTCCCTTAGGTATATATTGCACATTTTCTATATCCGGTCATCTGTTGATGGGCATTTAGGCTGATTCCATATTTTGGCAATTGTGGACACTGCTGCAACAGAGATATGTAGGTATCTCTGCTGTATGCTGACTTCCTTTCCTTCAAGTATACTCCCAGGAGTGATACAGTGAGATCATAGGGTAGTTCTATTTTTAGTTTTTTGAGAAACCTACAAAATATTTTCCATAGTGTCTATACTAGCTTACATTCTAACCAGCAGTATACAAACATTCCTTTTTCTCCACATCCTTACCAGCATGTCATTTTTGGGGTTTTGGTGATTTTTGTTTTTGTTTGTTTGTTTATTTATAATAGCCATTTTGCCTGAGGTGAGATGGAATCTTACTGTAGTTTTGATTTGCATTTCCCTGATAGCTAAAGATG
Source organism: Pedetes capensis (assembly GCA_007922755.1). Classification (NCBI taxonomy): domain Eukaryota; kingdom Metazoa; phylum Chordata; class Mammalia; order Rodentia; family Pedetidae; genus Pedetes; species Pedetes capensis. Next base: position 60,770 of record VMDO01005286.1, read on the forward strand.
TAGAGAATTTTTTCATGCATTTATTGGTCATTTGGGTTTCTTCATTTGAGAAGTATATGTTCAGATCTTTAGTCCATTTGTTGGATTATTTGTTCTATTGTTGAATTTTTTAGTTCTTTGCATATTCTGGACATTAATCCTCTGCCAGATAAACATCTAGCAGATTTTTACATATTGTACAGATTATCTCTTCATTTTGTTGATTGTTTTCTTTGCTGTGCAGGGCTTTTTAATTTGATGCAATCCCATTTCTCAGTGCTGGTTTTTATTTCCTGAGCTACTGGAGTCACATACAGGAAATCATTGCCTGTGCCTGTGTTGTGAAGTGTTTCCCCTATTGGAAGTGCTTTCCAATAGTCCTCTCAAAGTTTCAGGTCTTACATTAAGTCTTTCATCCATTTTGAGTTCATTTTTGTATTGAATGAAAGATAAGAACCTAGTTTCAAGCTTCTACATATAGATATCCAGCTTTCCCAACATCATTTTTTGGAAAGGCTGTCTTTTTTCCAATGTATGTTTTTAGCAACTTTGTGGAGAATCATGTGGCTATACATGTGTGGGTTTACTTCTGGGTCCTCTATTCTATTCCATTGTTCTGCATGTTTATTTTTTATGCTGATACAATCCTGGTTTTATTACTATGGCTCTGTACTATGTTTAGAAATTGGGTATTGTGATGTCTCCAGTATTGCTTTTTTTGCTCAGGATGGCTTGGATATTTGGGGTATCTTCTCCCTCTATATGAATTTTAAGATTTTTTTCTAGCCCTATGAAGAATATCACTGGAATTTTAATGGTGATTGCATTAAATCCATAGATTGCTTTGAGTAATATGGCCATTTTAAGAACATTAATTCCCCAATCCATAAACAAAGGAGGTCTTTCCGTCTTCTAGTGTCTTCTTTGATTTTTTTCTCAATGTTTTATAATTTTCATTGCAGAAATCTTTCACTTCCTTAGGTTTATATCTAGATTTTTTTGAGGCTATTATGAATGGGACTGCTTTCTTAATTTCTTTCTCAGCATGCTTGTTATTGGTGCATAGAAAGGCTACTAATTTTTGCATGTTGATTTTGTATCCTGCTGAATTTATCAGTTCTAAAAGTCCTCTGGTGGAGTCTTCAGGGTATTCTAAGTGTAGAATCCTATCATCAGCAAACAGGAATGATATGACTTTTCCCTTTCCTACTTACATCAGAAAGTTCCATTATTCTTAAGCCTCATTGTTCACCACTGACGACTGCATGGTTTCAGAGCATGAGTGCACTTGAACTGTGCTGGTGTTCTCTGTCTCTGTGTCATGTATGATAAATGAGAGTTTCAGTCAATGGTGAAAATCTTCTGTGGTCCAGGCTCTTTAGGACACTCTCTTTCTGAGGTACTTTCATCTTCTCAGGGCACCATAGAAAGCAGGTACAAGTGTTTTCCATTCACAAATCTATCTCCTTTTTCCAAGATAAAAGAAATCATTTGGCCTACCTCTCTACACACTGGAGGTCACCTTTCTTGACACCCTCAACAACACCAGCAAAACAAAATCTGTCCCAGACTTCCAGAGATGAAGGGCTAAATCCTTCCTCTCACACTAGCTACTCAGCCCTAAGCCACTCTGAACTTCCATCCCCTCACCTATGACATGGGATGACAATGGTACCCACAATGAGGGAATATTAGAAGATTAAATTAATACTTATAAACACCTTAGCAAAGAGACTAGGTCATAGTAAACACATAATAAATTTTAGCTTTTATTCCTGTGATAGGTACCCTGAAAGAAACTTCTGGTTTTGACTCAGTAATGAAAACTTTACCTGGGGCAAGGAGACACAAAGAGTTTGGCTTTAAATCTTTCCCACTAACACACACACACACACACACACACACACACACACACACACACACACACACATATATTAGAAAATAAGACTTGTGTATCTTTTTCACTATATCCCTGACACCTAGAAAGAGTCTGAGCCTATGGCAGGGACACCATAAATACTTGTTGAAAAGCTCATTAAAAACCACTGCCTAGTTCCCAGTGTGCTAGCTGCAAACAGGAAGTCACCTGAGCTCAGACTTGAAGTCAAGAGAAGCAGAGACAGTGATACCTCAGACCTAGCAGAGACAGCCCTGCAGCATTAACTGGCACCAGGAAGCTGGAGCAGCAATTTTACAAGATTACCTGAAAGCAGAGGGAGAAGCTTATCACCACAGCAAGGGCAAGGACAGAAGAATCACTTGGGGACCTGGAATTGAGCAAATATGAAGCAAGGTCCCAGTAACCTGAAAGAGCAAGGACTGCTTAAAGGGCCATTGTGGCTCTGTCTGGCATATCCAGGTGGGAGCCTATGCTGTTGCTCTTTCGGGGTTCATTACACATGGGGATGAGGTGGGAGAATGGTATTCACTGAGTGGGGTTGCTGTGAAGATGGCATGAATGAGCACAAATCAAAGCTCTTAGAATAGTGCCTGGAGTTGTGGCAACGAATCAGTGATGTTTCAGCCACCAAGCTTTTGCTATCTACAGCCCCAGAGTTCTGGGATGAAGAGCTGACCTGTCTTATTAGCACCTGGAGCCTCGGCACGTTGAGTGTGCACCGCCTGAAGTCTAGCAGGTGCTCAGTAATTACTTGCTTAATTAACAAGTGGAAGGGGAGATAGAGTCTGGGCCAGAAAGCAACATGTGCCTTAGCTCTTGAGGATAAGTTCAGTACACAAAGGAGACAGTAAGTAAATGAGTGCAGTCCAGGACAGTGGAGGGGAGTGGAAAGAAAACAGCACAGGCTGAAAATGGCAAAAAGGAAACAAGGCGTGTGCGAAAAGATAGTGGCTTTGCATAACATGCACATTTGTTTGTTGCTAAATGTGTATTTTTTTCTATGCAATTAATTTGTTAACCCCACTGAGGAAAAAGAACCTTGTTAAGCAGCCAGTCAGGGAATTTCAACATACCTAATTATGTAACTTAGTGTCTCATCACTTTGTCTTACTCTGATTGAACATTACCATGTACCAAACTGTTCCTAAGTATTCTTATTTCTTCTTTCTAGGAGCAGGTGATAAGCCTGAATACTGATGCCACAATCTTCATTAGAGAGACACTCTAATGACACTTTCAAGGAACAAGAAAAGTACAGGTGGATTTGTTTTTGCCAAGCTAATTGCCATCATTTTGAATGTTTAAATGTTTGAAATCTTTCTGTACAGTTTGAATTTTCCAACAATGAGAAGGCAGTAGTTGTTTACAGAATGAAAAAAAAACTATTTTGAAACTCTTTGTGATAAAAAACACAATTTCTACACTTATCAACACAATTATTTTCTATTTTCTATTATACATGTCTTCTAAATCTTTTTTGCAAGCAAATGAGGATTCATACAAATGAAATATTATTACTGATGTTTAACCAAAAAATGGCTTTTAACCATGTCCTGATTGGTGGCAGTTTAAAATGCACTTGGTTTATTAGCTTTTCCTTTAAAGAGGGGCTAGAAAGAAAAACTGCCCAGAAGAAGCCTATCTTGTCAAGCCCTCTTCTATCTCCCTGCCCTGCCTTCCAAAGTTCTGTGTATTTATGTTATGGCATTTCTTATTTTTCATGTTGTATTTAGGTGTGTGTGCCATCAAGTCAGTATCAAAGTGTTCTGTGTATTTATGTTATGGCATTTCTTATTTTTCTTGTTGTATTTAAGTGTGTGTGCTGTCAGGTCAGTATCTGACTCATACTGACCCTATGTGCACCAGCTAAACACTATTGTTAGTACTTCTCTGCTATTCATAGGGTTTTCAATGGCTGATTGTTTTTTGGGAGTGGGTTGCCAACTCCATCTCCCAAGCCTACAGCACCTGGTATTCCCAGGCAGTCTCCCATCCGAGTATCAACCAGGCCCTACTTTGAGATCTGACGGAATTGGATGCCATAATGGTACAGCTGCAGGCTATATATATATATATATATATATATATATATATATATATATATCTTCCCACTAAACTAGTTTGCCTGACAGGAACTCATATCTATAGGTCATTCTGACATATTGCATGCAAACAAAACAAAACAAAAAACTCTTGAATGAATTCAAATATTCCTACAAATATAGGACTTAAATTTAGAACACATATTACAGTAGAAATCCATAACTAATTATGTTTCAGTTTCCAAATAATGAACAAATATGAGAAATATACATATGTATACACACACACACACACACACACACACACACACGCACACACTTGTACTGGAGGTTAGCTCAGTTAGTACCACTCTGCACTCCCTGAGGCCATGAGTTCAAACCCAGCACCACCAAAACAGAAGAAGGACATAGTAGCCCACTCTTGAAGCTATCCTGAAACAATCAGCCATTGAAAACCCTGAGGGTCACTATGAATCGAACACAGCTCAATGCCACCTAACAACAACAATTTATATTTTTACTCTGCCCTGTGACTACCTCTTTATTTTTATATCCTAAGCATCTTTCTTTGTGGTTGGAACTTAAAAGTAGAGTTTTTAATTGGTGGCCAAGAAGAAAAAAATTTTATTCCTTCTTTTTCTCTTAGCATTTGCTGCATTAAAATCTTGACTGAGGATTGGGGGATTTAGCTCAGTAGAGTGCTTGTCTCAGGAGTGCAAAGCCCTGGGTTTGGTCCTCAGCATGGGAAAAAAAAAATTGTCTGAAGTAACTGATTTTTTTTACAATAATTATCTGTTCTTGTTTATTCCCTGCATGGGATGTTGTTGCCAAGCCTGCTTCGTGGCATGCAGGTACTGCCATGTTACTAATACTGTGGCTTGTGTTAGCAGCTGCAAGTGTCCTGGGGGTTCATGGCTGGGTGCCTGGTCCTTGATATCTTCCTACCTTGTAGTGTGTTTAAAGAATGTATATTTCAAGTGGTAGCACCTTGAGACAAAAAAAAAGCTTGGGTCCCTCAGTAACTGTTCACAGAAGAGCTTCCCCAACAGCTGTCCCATCAGAAGGATCTTTATGGCATTTATTGTTATTGCTACAAGCTGAGGTTATTTGCACAGCATCTTGCATTAACTTGCCTAACATGCCTAGAGACATAGAAATGTGTTCAAATTATCATTACATCAACAATATCAGACAGAAAATGACTTTTAATGACCTGAAGCAAACACTGGGTTTGTTATGTTGTAAAGTTTTAGTTTGAAACTCTGCTTTAAGAAAGAGTGATTTAGAATCTAGCTCTGATAGGGCAAGCCTGTAATCCCAGCACGTTGGAGGCTAAAGCAGGAGAACAGTAAATTCAAGGCCATCCTGGCTACATAGTGAGAGCCAATCTCAAACAAATAAACAAACAAACAAGTAAATAAATAAATAGAATGAATGACTTTGGGTGAGTCATTTTAGCTACTATCCCACTTCATCTTCTTCCTTAATGAGGATCTAGTAAAAAAGCAAAAGCCAACACAATAACATGTAGCTTCCTCAACAATCAAAAACCAGTGTTTGACTGAAAATAATCTCATAGGCATTACAAAATGAAACCATAAAAGATGGTTCTTATGTGCACAGAGCAAAAGTGAGTTGCAGAAGTTGCCCACACCAGTAGTTCAAAATTACAAACACTATTGGCAAACAGCCCGAAAGGTACTTTATTATGAAAACATGAAGTTGTTATGAATGCTGTTTCTATGAACTTAGTCTCACCCCTCACCTGACTGTGAAAGAATAACTCTCAAAGCCAGGTTCACTGTAACTCTAATCAATTTAAGCTTTGAGATAAACTAATGAATATGTGGTTTCTAAAAGCCATATTGAAACAATATAAACATAACATGATTTTGTGTTATCATTTGATGGGAATCATGTGAAATGGAATTTTTCTGAATTCCTGAATTTTAAATCCTAAGTCTGTAAGGAGCAATACAAGCAGCAAGTATATCTGCATTACTACATAAACAACCACATGTATTTCAGACACAAACATTTCAGGTCAATTATGTTATGCTATTTGATATTACTCCCTGTGTCTCTTACTTTGCTGTATTGTGAGGGCTTGCATGTTGCTGTGATACAGAAAGCTATGCCACTATATTACAGGGTTACCAAGGTGGACAGGTTTCAGCTGAGCTACCAGACTAAAACAGGTTAGAGCTAACCCACTCTCAAACAATTATGCATTGAACGTCCTATGAATGGCAGAAAAACACTATCAGATGTAGTGGCAGAAAATGAGCCCCTCAGGATGGAAGGCACTCAAAAGATGACTGTGAAAGAGTTGCCTCCTCAAAGTCGAGTCTATCTTAATGAAAAGAATGGAGAAATGCCCCAGGGACCTCCATTTGCTGATGTGGCAGAACTCAAAATGAGAAGGAACAATTGTAAGCATCCATTAATAATTGAAATGTGAAATATGAATCTAGGAAAATTAGAAACCATCAAGAGAGAAGTGGAGCACATAAACATTGACAATCTAGGCATCAGTGAACTAAAATGGACTGGCATGGACCATTTTGAATCAGATAATCGTATGGTCTACCATACTGGGAATGACAGATTAAGGAGAAATGGAGTTGTATTCATGATCAAAAAAGATATCTCATGATCTATCCTGAAGTATAATGCTGTCAATGATAAAATAATATTCATATACCTACAAGGAAGACCTGTTAATATGACTACTATTCAAATTTACACACCCACCATTAAGGCTACAAATGAAGATAGGGAAGATTTTTACCAGTTTTTGCAATCTGAAATAGATTGAACATCCCATCAGGATGTACTGATAAATAGTGGTAACTGGAATGCAAAAGTTAGAAACTAAGGAGAAAGCTCAGTAGTGGGAAAACATGGACTTGGTGACAGAAACGATGCTAGAGATTGCATGATAGAATTCTGTCACTGCAAATACATTTTCTCACTAAAATAAATGATGACTATACAGATGGAAATCACCAGATGGAACATACAAGAACCAAATTGACTACATTTGTGGAAAGAGATGATGAAAAATCTCAATATCAAAAGTCAGGACAAGACCAGGTGCTGATTATGGATCAGATCATCAACTGCCCATATGTAGTTTCAAACTGAAACTGAGGAAAATTAGAACAAGTGTACAGGAGCCACTCTATGACCTTGAATATATTCCACCTGAATTCAGAGACCACCTCAAGAACAAATTTGATGCATTAGACACTAATAATGGAAGACCAGATGAGTTTCAGCATGACATCAAGGACATCATTCATGGGGAAAGCAACAGGTTATCAAAAAGACAGGGAAAAAAGAAAAGACCAAATTACATGTCAAAAGAGACTGAAATTTATCCTTGAATGTTGAGCAGTTAAAGTAAAATGAAGACAGGACAAAATAAAGGAACTAAACAGAAGACTTCAAAAGGCAGCTGGAGAAGACAAAATCAAATACTATAGCGACGTGTTCAAAGAGATGGAGATAGAAAACCAAAAGGGAAGAACATGCTCTGATTTTCTCAAGCTTAAGGAATTGAAGAAAAAATTCAAGCCTGGAGTGGCAATGATGAAGGATTCTACAGAGATAATATTAAATACCACAGGAGTCATCTAAAGTAGATGGAAAGAATACAGAGTCATTATACCAAAAAGAATTGGTGGATGAACAACCATTTCAAAAGATTGCATATGATCAGGAACGAATGGTAGTGAACTCTGAAGTAGAAGCTGCCTCAAAGGAACTGGGGAAACACAAGGCTCCAGGAATTAGTGAAATGCCAATTGAGATGTCTAAGCAAACAAATGTAGCAGTAGAGGTGCTAACTTGTTTATGAAAAAAGATTTGGAAAACAATTACCTGGTCAACTGACAGGAAGAGATCCATATCTTTGCCTGTTCCCAAGAAAGGGGATCTAACTGAATGTGGAAATTATCAAACAATATTATTAATATCACATACAATTAAAATTTTGCTAAGATAACTCAAAAGCTACTGCAGCAATGTATAGACAGGAAATAGCCAGAAAATCAAGCCAGATTCAGAAGAGAATGTGGAACTACTGACATCACTTCTGATGTCAAATAGATATTAGCCCAAGACGGAGAATACCAGAAAGAGGTCTATGTTTTACTGACTGTGCAAAGACGTTTGACTGTGTGGATCATATTAAATTATGGATAACATTGTAAAGGATAGGGATACCAGAGCAGACTCAGTTGGTAAAGCACTATTCCACACTTTCTGAGGACCCATGTTTGATCCTCAGCCCCACAAAAATGAGAGAAAGATGTGTCAGTCCACTTCTGGAAAACAATCCCAAAACAACCAGCCATTGTAAATCCTATAAGTATCTGTTGCTATGAGTCAGAGCTGATTCCATGGCACCTAACAGCAGAGCACTTAACTGTACTCATGAGAAGTGTGTACATGAACCAGGAGGCAGTCATTTGAATGGAATAAGGAAACACTGCCTGGTTTAAATTCAGGAAAGGTGTGCATCAGCGCTATATCCTTTCACCATACCTATTCAATATCTAGGCTGAGCAAATAATCCCAGAAGCTGGACTTTATGAAGAAGACTGTGGCATCAAGATTGAAGGAAGACTCCTTAACCTACGCTATCAGATGACACAGTCATGCTGACTGAAAGTGAAGAGAATTTGAAACATTTACTGATGACAATCAAAGAATACAACCTTCAGTATGGATTGTGCCTCAACATCAGCAAAACAAAAATCCTTGCACATGGTTCAGTATGCATCTTCATGCTAAATGGAGAAAAGATTGAGGTTGCCAAAGATTTTGCTTTACTTGGTTCTACAATCAACACCTATGGAAGCAGCAGTCAAGAAGTCAAAAGACAAATTGCATTGGAAAAAGCAGTTGCAAAACACCTCTTTGAAGTACTGAAAAGGAAAGGTGTCACATTGAAGAAGAAGGTGCACCTGACTCATGAAGTGGTATTTTCAGTCACATCATATGCTTGTGAAAGCTGGACATTGTATAAGGCATACAAGAGAAGAACTAATGCTTTTGAATTATGGTGCTGGAGAAAAATATTGAATATACCATGGACTGCCAATAGAACTAACAGATCTGTCCTAAAGGAAGTGCAACCAGAGTGGTCCTTGGAATCTAGGGTGGCTAGACTTCATCTGACATATTTTGGAGGCAACAATCAATCCTTAGAGAAGTACATAATGTTTAGGAGAGTGGCAAGTCAATAAAAAAAAAGGAAGACCCTTAAGTAGATGGATTTACACAGTGTCTGCAATAATGGGCTTAAATATTTTAAAAAAATTGTGTGCCTGGCACACAATAGGAGAGTGTTTCATTCTGTTGTACATAGTCAGATCCGACTTGATGGCACCCAAGAACAACAACATTTGATGTTAAATTATTTACAAAATATCACTGATACAGCAAAGAACCTGATTTTTTTTTTTGCAGTAGTGGTGGTTGAACCAAGGGTCTTGCTCGTGCTCAGCAAGTGCTCCCAAACTGAGCTGCACTCCCAACACCAACCCTGCTTTTGTTGTTATAATTTTGAAATATGGTCTCACTAAGTTGTGCAGGCTGCTTTTGGCCTCAAATTTAAGATCCTCCTGCCTCAGCCTCTCTAGTTGCTGGGATTACAAGTAAGTGAGATAGTGTCTGGCAAATTTCTCAATCTCATAATCCTTATATGAAAGTAATGTAATAGAAGTTTTCCAAAACGTGGAAACAGTCCCAAAAATTTCACTTAATATTACCAATAACAAGTTACAAGTTTGAAAGAAATCTTTCCAAAACTCGAATTTTGATCAACCATAAAAGAAACAGGACTTTTTTTTTATCTTCCAATAGAAAATGATATTTTGAATTCTTATTCAAAACTATGAAGCGTAGTATGCAACCAAATACAGGAGAAAGGCATAGTCTAGAAATCTGGCAAGCAGTAGCTAAATGCTAGAATACATGATGTTTATGATATTTGTTAATTTTTACACATACTTTGTTGTGATTCCTTTTATTTGATGTAAGTATTTGTTTTCATGTACAATTTAGTACCTATAACTTTGTGTGAATTTTCTTAAACAGAACATCCAAAATTGTTGTTGTTGTTTCTTGCTATCAAATCAGGTCCCAGAAAATCTATTCCACCTTTTCTTCACTCTTTATTTTCCAGAGTCAAATTAGGATATTTCTTTCATAGTTCCCTTATTCTGGAATATTTTTCAGTACCCTGTAAGATAACATTCTTCAGATGAAAGTGTTGTCAAACTTTCATTTTCATAAAGTTTAATTTCTTCAACTGTTTTCTTTGTTTGATATGGCAAATTAAGTAAAGGTTTTCTATTACTATTTTCATTTTAATATTTTCTGTAGAAATAATTGGTAATTTGTGATGAGTTCTGGTTTTATTTGTATAAACTACAATGAATTCTTCTGAGGTATTAATGCCTTGCCAAAATTTCAACCTGCATTTTGGATTCTAAACTATAAGTAAGTCAACACAATAGCTATGGTGTTTCCTTTCGTTGTAAGATAGGGACACATGACCCTTTGTCTCCTACAGTGGAGCTACATGCCCTAAATTTGTCTCTTATTCTTTTTTCAGAATCCTCTAGAGATGGAGAAAGAGAAAAAAAAAGTTTTACTCTTTGTCATGGTAATGCATTTTTCTTCTTTTCTATATAAAAAAGAGGGAAAAATATAGAGTACTAATTAATTATGATAGGTAGTTACACATTGTTAGACTCTAAACTTCATGAAGAAAACTTCAATTTTGGAGGGGAGGTTGCTGTCACCATTGTATAATACCCAGCACCTGATAGACAAGTAATTTTAGCATCAACATATACTAATTGAATAAGTAAGGAAGCTATGTTGTTGTTGTTGTTGAGTGCCGTCGAGTTGAGTCCAACTCATAGCGACCCTCACAGGGTTTTCAATGGCTATTTCAGAATTGCCTAGGGAGTGGGTTACCATGTCCTTCTCCCATTTTTGTGGTGTTGGGAATTGAACTTGGGACCTCAGAGACTGCAGCACAGGGCTCTACCAACTGAGTTAAATCCCAGCCCATGTAAGCCATACAAGTCATTCATTAATTTTTATTTTAAATGAATTTGATAATGAGGAAATTCAAATTTCACAAAAGGGTCAAAAATTCAACAAACTGTCAAGTTACATTTTTTGTCATCATTTTATATTAATTTTAAGATCTCATATTGCATAATGAAAATACAGATTTGTACTTTTTAATCACCAAATTTTTCCATATTTGACAATATTAGGTTATGCAAAATTATACCTTTCAATAAAACTTAAATATATTATTTAAAATAACTACTGTAAAGCCAGTTGTAGTGGTACACACCTGTAATCCCAGCAACTCCAGACACAGAGGCAGAAGGATCACAAGTTAGAGGCCATGGACAGCCTGCATAATTTATCAAGACCTTTTCAAGATTGACAAATAAGAAGGGGCTGAGGTGCAGCTCAGTGGCAGAGCAGTTGCAATGTTTGTGCAAAGCCCTAGTTTCAGCCTCCCAGTATCATGAAGGGCTGGGATTTAACTCAGTTGGTAGAGTGCTACACTGCAGTCTCTGAGGTCCTGAGTTCAATTCCCAGCACCGCAAAAATGGGAGAAAGACCTGGCAATCCACTTCCAAGGCAATCCTGAAACTGTCAGCCGTTGAAAACCCTATGAGGGTCACTATGAGTCGGATACTGACTCGAGGGCACCTAACAACAACAACAACAACAGTATCACGAAAAGCAATAATTATGGCCTATAATTCGGCTATTTGAAAGTTTTGTAATGTTGAATTATTTTAAGTGTGTTATTGTTAGGTGCTGTCAAGTTGGGTATGACTCATAGTGACCCTCACAGGGTTCTCAATGGCTGATTGTTTTTTAGGAGTGGGTTGCTGGGTCCTTCTCCCAAACCTACAGCACCTGGTGTTCCCAGGTGGTCTCCCATCCCAGTACTAACCAGGCCCCACCCTGTTTAGCTTCCGGGATTGGACACCGTAGTGGTACAACAGCAAGCCTATAGTGACTAGAATTCCTTAATGACTAGTAGCTTGCAGACCATAGAATAAGTATGGTTGCTACCATATAATGCTTGCACATTGCTGAAGATTGGTGTATCTCCTTTTCTCCCAGGGGGAATTTAACCCATTTGTAAACATGGACATCACTATCTATTTTCTTTGACTGTGTTTCTCTGGGGAATCCTACTTTAGAGCCTGGTAGGACATCTCCTGAGCCAAAGAAAATATTTCATTGTTAACAAATTTAGATTAAACCATGAAACTAAAATATTATCCCAAATAAACCTTTTATTTCCCTTGAGATAGTGTTTTGCAAATAAATCTCAATCAAATGGCTGAAATTCCCCTAGCCTTGAGGGAGGAAGGATGGAAAACATAAGAGAAATACAACTTTCATTTTTATTCACCTGCACCTCTAACCCACCACTAAAAACCATATGAAAACCAGAGAAGCAGTAACAATACTGTTTTGCCTGTTGTAGGTAGGGTCGCTGAGTCGGATACCCACTGGATGGCACCTAACAACAACAGCAGCACTTCTAACATTAAGTCTGTCTCAGTTCTATACGTTTCTTTAGCTGCAGAAGTCACACAAAGACTTTCTTTTAGTACTTTAGCCTTTATTGTGTAAACGTTATCAATGTCTATATTCAATATTATGGAAGTTATGAGATTGATGAACCATATAAATTCAAAAGGACATTGAATGTTACTGGACAACATATTTGAAATCTTCCTGGAAGAATTTAATAATTAAATAAATGTGAAATTTTTACATTGATATTATGACATTTTAAGTAAGCCTTTTTTATAATAATTTATAAATTAAATAAATCTAAGTCCTTTTAAAAACTATACCATGTGTGTCTATTCATTTATTAAAAAAAAAAAAAACAGAAGCTCTGTTTCAATGTTACCAAAACATTAACTTTTTTTTTTTTTTTTTTTTTTTTTTTTTTTTTTTTTTTTTTTTTGGCGGTACTGGGGGTTGAACGCAGGGCCTTAAGCTGGCATGCTCTGCAAGTGCTGGACCACTGAACTGTACCCCCAGCCCATTTTTTTACTTTTGGAGACAGGGTCTCACTAAATCGCTGGGATTACAGGTGTGTGCCACCGCCCAACTCAAAAAAACATTAACTTCTTTAACACATCCTTCTAATAAATAATAGAATGTACAGCTGGATTTAACTAAACCTTAAGAAATTTTTTTTCAAAATGCTTTTGTAATACATAAATAATTAAATTAGAGAAAAAGTATTGGAAAAAATTAGTATATGCTTGGAAGTATTCAGGCAAAAAGGAAAAGTTGATGAACTTTGTTGGTTTTTAATTGTGGTGATGATCCTAATTTCCTAACTTAAAACTAGAGACAGTTATTACACACAATCAATTTAACCTGAAACAGAAAAAAAACTGAAATAATCATTAATAATATAACTGATTTTTAACACTTCCTCCTCTTCTTCTTCTTCTTCTTTTTCTTCTTCTTCTTCCTCCTCTTCTTCTTCTTCTTCTTCTTCTTCTTCTTCTTCTTCTTCTTCTTCTTCTTCTTCTTCCTCTTCTTCTTCTTTTAAACTGTGTCTCGCTATGTAGCTCAAGCTGTGCTCAAATTTGAGAACCTTCTGCTTCTGTCTCTTGAGTGCTGGGATTATGGGCATGTTCCACCTCCTCAAGCCCTTTTATATGTTCAAGTAGGACTAGAAATTAAACAGGGCTGCATAATGAAGGAAAATAATTATCTCATTTTGCCCTATGGGATTTTAATTTTAATTTCTAGACTTGCAAAGAAAAATTTCCCAGAAAGTTTCTATTTGTCCCTTCTGGTGAAAAATAAAATATTTGTTCAGTACAAACAATGCCCTAACATTGAAGTCCTATCCTGAAACTCTTAAGGTTGTGAAACAGTCTCCTTACCACATACAGAATAGGACACAAATATCAGGATGGTTTAGGGTACTGGGCCTTAACTACTAGCACCAACATCTTTGCCACATAACCTATAACCAACAGTTTTTCACACTGCTGTAGGAAATTAATTCAGGGTAGCCATTTAATTTTGATTATAAAACAAAGAAAACTACTTTTAGTAGCCAGTAACCAAACACCATAGGTTAGCAGTTTGTGTGCTTTGTAAAACAAAATAATAAGTATTTTATAGCACTGTTTTGGATTGTGTATATGAGCATTTCCTATGGGGCTAAATATTATAATTTTCAGTAAATTATCAAAATCTTAATGTCATCTGTGATCAGGAGCCTAATTTCATCCTTAGTTCCTTTCTTTATGGTTATAATTTCTTTTTTTTTTTCCTTTTTTCTTTTCTTTATATTTTGGGGGTTGGGGGCTAAACCCAGAACTTTGTACATAAGTTGCAAGTACTCTACCACTGGGCCACACCCCCAGCCCATTTTTATTTTTTTATTTTGAGACAGGGTCTTGCTAAGTTATGCAAGCTGTCTCTGACCTCAACCATGTGATCCTCCTTCCTCAGGCTCCCAAGTCTCTGGGATTATTACAGGCATGCGTCATCGCAATCAGTTTATGATTTCTATTGCAACCTTAGGCATTACTATAATACCGCCTTTAAATTCTAAAAGGATAACCCTTTTTCTCTCCTTTCCTTTTTTAGTTTTTGTTTTGCTCTAAAATATCCATTTGGTGTTACTAATATTGGTCAAAATAAATGTATACCAGGAAAATTACTGCATTAGCTTATGATTTTGAGAGGTCTTACCCTAATCTCCATCAATAATAATGAACTAAATAGTACTCAGTATTAGTAGTTAGTAACCAAGTTAATAATTATGAGCTGATTTGCTGAAAAATCATGTGCAGTGCTAATCAGATTCACGATTCTAATGTCAAAAAGTTAAAATATAATCTATTTTTTCTGGAAGTTATAAACTCACAGTCAAATATTAGTGAGTAATTGAGCAATACTCAGCAGATTTTATCAAGAAATGAAGTCAATATCAGAACATTAAAATCCCTAATAACAAGTGGGTTTTCTTGCTGTGTTAGAGCCATCACCATAATTGTCCCTATACTGGTATTGGTACATATCCTTGCTAAACACTGTGTTAACTTTTTGAGTAAAGAGAAAGCCCACAGAATGAGGGAAAATCTTTGCCAACTATACATAGGAAAAATAGGAAAAATATTTAGGAAATAGAAAAAACTCAAAAAATTAAACACCAATAAAACCCAAATGATCCAATGAATAAATGAGCAATTGAACTGAACAGACAGTTCTCAAAAGGAGAGATACAAATACCCAATAAACATAAGAAAAATGTTCAACACCCTTAGCCATCAGGGAAATGCATATTAATATTACATTGAGTTTTCATTTCACCCCAGTCAGAATGGCTAGCATCAGCAAAACAAACAACAAATGTTGGTGAGGAAGTAGAGAAAAAGGAACCCTTATCCATTGCCTTGTGGGACTGTCTACTGATACTGCCATTATGGAAATCAACATGGAGGTTCCTCAGAAAAGTAAAAATAGACCTACCATATGATCTGGCTATACCACTCTCAGGTATAAACACAAAGGAAGCCAAGTCATCATACCATAGTGATGCTTGCACTTCCATGTTCATTGCACCACTGTTCACAATTGCAAAGATATGGAATCAGCCCAGATGTCCATCAACAGATGAATAGATTTTTTTAAATGTGGCACATATACACAATAGAATACTACTCAACCATAAAAAGGAATGAAATCATGTCATTCATAGGAAAATGGGTGGAACCTTCAGGTCATCATTTTAAGAGAAATAAGACAGACTCAGAAAGACAAATATTGCATGTTCTCTTTTATATGGAGAACCTAGATTTATCGTAAAGTGAAAATAAAATATGTATCTATATATATTTATATGCAGGACTAGAAAGTACAAGGGGATATATAGAAAGACAGGAGGGGATTAGTGAGAGGAAGTAAGAGCAACATGGAGACAGTGTAATAAGGGAGAGAAAAAATGCAAAGTACATGATTCAACTGTATGATAATCCTATGATGAAACTCATTATACTGTATGCCAATTAAATAAAAAGGAAAGAAAACAAAAGAGTTAAAAAAAGAAAAGAAGCTGTTCTAGTTAAAGCATGGGGGAAGGTGCTGCTTAGCTTCTTTCTTTTTCCCTGAAGCTCCTCAGAATCCTGATACTTGGAGGAGTGCTGTGCAATTCAGCATCTTCTTTAACAGGTTGCAAAGTGCTTGAGGTGAAGGCCCTTCTATAGTGAGCATACACACTCAGCAAACATTTATTAAACATTGGTGTTACATGCTAGCTGTACTTTCATCTCTATTCTTTTGATTGTACATGTTCTGTTTGAGTAAACTGACCCATTTCCATAGTTTCAAGAGCCATTGATATAACCATCATCCTTATATCTACAACTAGCCCAAATCTCTACCAAGAACTAATAATTACAATTGCCTTGTGGCTACTTCCACTTGCATGAACCAAAGGAATGTGGACATCTTAACATACCC
Source organism: Pedetes capensis (assembly GCA_007922755.1). NCBI lineage: Eukaryota > Metazoa > Chordata > Mammalia > Rodentia > Pedetidae > Pedetes > Pedetes capensis. The sequence goes on from VMDO01005286.1 coordinate 77,261, forward strand.
ACAACTGATACCAAATATTGTCATTGTTGTTGGGTGCTGTAGAGTGGGGTCCTACTCATAGCAACCCTCATGGGGTTTTCAAAGGCTGATCGTCTTTTGGGGATTGCTTTAGGTGTGGGCTGCCACATCCTTCTCCCATTTTCACAGTGCTGGAGTTTGAACCCAGGGCCTCAAAGAGTAGAGAGTGGCACTCTATCAACCGAGCTAAACTCCAGCCCCAATGTCAAATCTGATCATGTTGTTCATGTCAGCCATTGATATCCCTAAGCTGGAACTCTCTCTTCCTCATTTGTACTTCATCATGAAACCCTGCCAATCTTACCTCCCAAGTATTTCTTCAATCTGGTTTTCCTCTTTATTTTTAAAATGCTTTCCCTAGTTCCTGCTTTATCTTAATCTCTTACTTACTGGTCTACTTAGGAAAATTGTCACCCAATCATTCTATTTACCTTTCAGTATCTACCCTTATACTAAAATTTTTAGTAGTGCACTGTCACTTGTATGATAAATTTCAGGCTTCTTGTTATCCAAGGTCTTCTTTGATCTAGTTCCTTAAAAAGCAAAGATGTTCCAGTCTTGTTTTTCATTGATTTCTACTTGGCACTTCCTGTTTCTCTTACACTGAACTACCTGAAGCTTCTATACATGCTGGGCTGGTTCTCTCTCTGGCTTTAGGATCAGTGCAGCAACTTCTGCATGAACTAATCATTTGTTCTCCATTCACCTATTTCCTTGTGTACCTTCTATCGGTTAGGATGCCCCATGAATCTGCTCTATCCATACTTTAGGATGCCTCATGAGTGCTTCCTGCTATGGTTTCACAACATGTTGTTGCTGTTTCTGGCAGGTGTTGTCAAGTATGTTCTGGCTTATAGTGACCTTCATAGCATTTTCAATGGCTGATTGTTTCGGGAATGGGTTGTCAGGTTCTTCTCCCAATTTTATAATATGCTTTGTATAATTCAATAATAATACCATATAATAAATGTGAAGACAAAATAACTTTTTATTACCATTAGGAAATAAAAACAGTTCAAAGGGACTTAATCAAAAATATTCTTAGGGGGCTAATGCTTTTCACATATCATTTTTAGCTTATTTAATGGTTTATTTAGCCTCCTACTTATCCTTTCATGGAAGACACCAGTATTTAAAAGCATCAAATGCTAATAAAATTTCATCAAATGATATATTTTTAGTGAATTAAAGATGGGGACACAGCATGAATTTCCCTTCCACAATCAGTTCTGCAGGGAGAAATATAGAATCATTAAGATATACAAACACTGAGGGATTATTCTAAAGATTTGACCTTCTGCAATCATTGGAACTGGTTATACAACTGATGTGAAGCTGCTGTTTCCATGCATGATTCTGGATGCTGAATCTTCAGGGCAGGAAGATGGGAATGGAACCTGGATCTAAAGTGGGTGAAGAAGGACAAAATTGGACTTTGTGAGAATGAGCAACAACCCACACAGGAATCTGAGTTCACCTTTCACAGCATTCAAGTCTTTAACCTCAAGAATAAAGTATACTGCAGGAGAAGCTTATGCTATAAGGTGGAGCTAGACATTCATGAGGCACCAAAATAGGAGAAACTGAAGAAGGATCTCACAGGGCAAGAACAACTGCAAGCCAGTGAAGGAAGAAAAGTGACAACATGCTTGAGCACCTTTTGCCCTGTACTGACCCTCCAAGCATAGACTTAACATGGCTATACTTTCACTTCTACCTTCTAAATCTCTGATGGGCCATTCTACCTGGAGCTTCCCAGGGCCAGAAATTCTGGAAAGTATAGCAGCTTTGTTAAATTGACATGATGCAAATCCCCCAGATATAATGCCTGGGTTTCCTTTCACTATCATGAAGAAGGGAACAAACTTAACAGTGCTCCTTATGAGCTAATACTGTGTAACTTGGAAAAAGAGTACATAGGGATATTTTACTATTCTCCATACATATATTTAGAACATTCTGTAGTTAAAATATTTATTTAAGAAACAAAAGGAAAAGAGAGATAAAGGAGAAGGGGAAGGAGGAGGAAGTAGAGGTGAAAGAGGGGGAAAACAGCAGGGAAATGAGAAGAATAGGGAGAGGAGGGGGAGGAAGAAAAGGAAGGAAGAGGGGACCTAGTGTCCAGTCCTTGGTACTACTATGAAAATTGGAGTTCACAGCCCCAAATACCAGAACAACAGTCACTAAAACCATTTTAAGAGAAAGAAAACAAACAAAAAATATATAATTTATCCACAATATATTGAGTGCTTGCTAGGACCTCACTAATGGCATTGATGGAGCAGTGAATCATACAAAAAAAGCCCTATTTTCATGGTCTGCATTTTAGTGTTGAAATTAGTAAGAAATGGGGGAGGATCAATAAATAAGGTAAATAACAAGGCAAGTATGTCCACTGGAACTGCTTTAAAATAACTAGTTCCATAAGTAAAGAAAATAAACAAACAAAAAACACAGAGAGCATGCAGGATGGAAAGGAAAAAATAAAAATAAAAAAATAAAAATAAAACTGTTGCTTTTTACTTATAGCCAACATATAATATGTTTATATAAACTCCTAAGGAAACTAGGAAAAAAAATTTCTGGAGCAAGTAAGTGGATTTAGTAGGGTTGCAGGATATAAGGTCAATATACAAACATCAAATTTCTATATACCAGGAATAAACAATTGGAGAGAAAACTTTATATAAACCTGCTGTCACCTCTGTCAATGGGTTCAAGCCTTCTTATGACCTTCACTTTCATGACTGTCTGCCCTACCTATTTGAACTAATGTAGCCAGCTTTCTCAATTGAGTAAGCCAACTTGTTAATTTCTCAGTTTCTCTCTCTTTCGCTCGCTCTCTCTTTCTATCTCTCATAGATAACTGACAGATAGCTAGACACATTGACAGATGATAGATAGACAGAGAGAGAGAGAGAGAAATTTTTACTTTGCTTACTTTTGTGGTTTAACTCTGAAACAACAACAACAAATTTCTAAAAGAAAAATTACTAAATAAACTTTACCAAAATTAAGAACCTCTGTTCTTTGACAAATATTGGTGAGAATTAAAGTACAAGCAACAAATTGGGAATCAATATTCCCAAATCACTTCTCTGGTATCCAGAATATATAAAGAATTTCCTAAACTTAATAAGAAAGGAGAAACCCAGAATAATAAAATGAGAAAACTATTTGAACATGCATTCTATCATGAAAGATATCACTAGAAAACAAATTCATGAAATGATGCTCAATTTCATTAATGATTAAATAAATACAAATTACAGCAATGTGGTACATCAAACATCAATTTGAATGGCTAAAAGGACTTCACACTACCAATTACTGCTGAAGATAAAGAAAAGCTACAACTTTTATACATTATTGAATGGAAATGAAAAATGGTACAACCACTTCGAAAGTCTAGTAGTTTCTTACAGAGTTGAGTTAACCAATACTTACCATATAATCAAGTGATCCTATACTTAGGTATCTTTTCAAGAAAAATTAAAACCTAATTTGCATAGGAACCCAGACATAAATGTTTATGGTGGCTTTGTTCATAATCACCAAAACCTAGAAGCAACTCAAATATGCCTCAACTTAGAGATAATGGACTCGTTTAACATGATACATTCATGCTATGAAATACTATGTACAAAAAAAAAAAAAGAAAAAAGAAAGAAAAAAAGAAATGCTCTACTAAAATATACACCAGCATGTGTAGACCTAAAATACAATTATGCTAAGTGAAAGAAGTGAAATGAAAAGGTGGAATGCCATATGATCCCATTTATATGCCATTTTAGAAAACGAAAAAAATTATAAGAAAGAAGACTGGGATACTAGATAAGTACAAAAGGGAATTAGGGAAATTTTGGTTGATGGAACTATTTTATATCTCAATGGTGATGCTGGGTCCATACACACACACACACACACACACACACACACACACACACAGGTTTTTTCAAAACATGACAAAAACGTACATTTAAATAGGAGATTATTTTAACTAAGGGCTATAGCTCAACCAGCCGTAGCCCTGTGGCATCTGATCCCGTCAGATCTTGGAAGCTAAGCTAAGCCTGGTTAGTACTTGGATGGGAGACCACCTGGGAATATCAGGTGCTGCAGGCTTGGAAGATGGACCCGGCAACCCACTCAGAAAACTCAATCCAGCACTGAAAACCCTATGAACAGCAGAGAAGCACTGACAATAGTGTTTCACCTGTTGTACATAGGGTCGCTATGAGTCAGACACCGACTGGAGGGCACCTAACAACAACAATAATTCAACGATGGGCTGGGGTTTGGCTCACTTGGTAAAGTGTCATTCTATGCTCTCTGAGGGCTTAGGTTCAATCCCCAGCACCGCCAAGGATTTGAAAATCAAAGGATGGAAACATATATGTTACACTAATATATACCAAAAGAAAGCAGAGGTAGAATCTCAGTATCTGACAAAAGAGATTTTCACAAAAGAGATTTTGATGCAAAATATCATGTTGGATAAAAACAATATTAGACATGGATATAACCATAAGGGGAGCAATAGAACAGTTTCCCTACCTCCAGTTCCCATGCCTACAATAAATGCATATCTACTTAGCCAGCTAGGCTTAACTTATATCAAACAACAAATGATTAAACTGTAGAACAAAATAATGAAGTCAACAATTATAGTTGGAGATTACAACACAATTTGCTTAGAAAGTGATATATAAAGCAGGCAAAAGACTAAGAGGTACTACAATCTATCAGTTTAACTAAGATACTCGAGCTAGTTAATATACTCATATGCATATACAATAAAATATCATTTGACCCTAAGAAAATGAAATATTACCATTTATAGTGAAATGGGTGCAACTGGAAAAGATTATATTAAGTAAAATAATCCAGACATAGAAAGATAAACATCACACAACACACATTCTCTCTCATGTGTAGAAGTTAAAAAAAAAAAAAAAAAAGCCTGAATGTATAATAATGAGCTCTAGAGCTGAGGAATGGAGGAGTGAGAAATGGAAGAATAAATAAAGGAAGGAAGGCTGGATTTGATCGATGCATGCTGTATGCGTGTATTGAAATATTCTACTGAATCTCATTATGATTCACAATTAATACATGCTAATCAAAAATAAATATATAAAATAAACATATATATCAAACAGAATATTTGAGGTCTCTATAAATACCAAAGGAACAATGTAACATCTCATTATGCATCCAGCAATTATAATTAACATAATTTTATTTTCCAAGCAGTATCTTGAGCCCATTTTTTGCACATTACCTAATTTGAAGGAAATTACCTGGCAATAAAAATTGAATGATGTTAAAAATAAATATATTTTATCAAATCTTGAGGAAAATAATTGCAGTTATTTTGAAGTAATTATAAATAGTAAGACATAAAGAAGGTTCAAAATTTTGAATGGGAAGATTCAATGCCTGCATAACACCTGTCATTCTTAAATAAGCTTAAATTATATTTGTCTTGAGAAAGAATTTAGAAATTTAGGAAAATGTTGACACAACGTTTTTTTAAGAGCTGAGTTGTAGAAGTTTTCTCATTGTTGAGATAATTTTCAAGACATTACATTCTGTCCTTTACTGAAAATGTGATGGATCAACTTAATTCTATCATGTACTTATAAATACTGTAACAACTTAATTTAAGGTCTGTTAATTCTATGATCAGTGGCTATTATATTTCTACCTCATGAATTTTAGCAGATCTTCTGCTTCTAAAATTAAAAAGTAATGAAGTTTCACTGTAACCTGCACTCATCAGTAATACTATCACAGCTAATATCACCGTATGTCACTAGTATGAGGTTAAGTTCACTGGTTTCAGTGGTACTTTGACATTTACTGCCTTTGAATATCACCTAAGTAAGAACATAAGTTCTATAGCCAAAAGTTTATATTAACTTATTGTTTGCTTTCCTGAAAAGCATATTTCAAGTAGGCAGACATCATTAACCACATTTTTTTCTCCTCTAACAAATTGTTTTAAAATCTAATTTTATCTCATGTATGATTACAGTAATAAAATCAATGGAATAATAGGAAGCAATACAAATATATCAGACATCACGTATTAATTCCAGTTGCTATTGCTGTTGTTGATAGATGCCATTGAGTCCAGTCCGACTCATAGCCACACTCATAGGGTTTTCAATGGCTGATTGTTTTGGGATTGCTTTGGGTGTGTATTGCCATGTCCTTCTCCCATAATTCCAGTGGAAGAATGATAAAAACAAAAAGCACTCAATTTTAAAATGGCCCATGTGAAGCTTGGTGTAGTGATAAGGGCCTATAATCCCAGCAATCAGGAGGCAGAGGCAGGAGGATTGCCACAAATTCAGGGCCAGCCTCATCTACATCGTAAGTTCTGAGCCTGCCAGAGCAACATAGCAAGAACCTGTCTTACAAGTAAATAAATAAATAGCTAAATAAATAAATAAATATCCCATGTGTCAATAACTAAAGTAATATGCAAATCCTCTGACAATTATAGTCTACTCACTACAATAAGGATGATTCAAAATATTACAAACAGCTGTTACAGTCTTCCAAATTATTCATGACTACTTATTCACCAGCTTTAATTTGATATTAATATTTTCTATTTGCATAAGTGATTCTAGCCAGTTAAGGTCAAATCATTTAAGAGACTATTTGTTAATTAAATAATTACTTAAAGATTATAGACTGGGAAATTGTAATTTAATGTTTCAAAATCCTGTGTCTCATGGTAAAAATGACTATTTTTCATCCATGGTCCCTGGACTTGCTTGTGATGAGCAGGAAACTTACTGACTAGTCTGATAGTTACCTAGCTTCAGTAATAAAGTGCTCTGTCCAGTTTCACTTACCTAAAATAAGCACAAACAATAGCAGAAGCTGTTTAATTTCTAATCTTCCAGTGGAATATTTCTGCTGTTATGTTTCAAATCAAGGAAACACAGAACTGTCATTATGTTAGTTGCACAGGCTTCTGGCCTACCCCATGCAAGAAGAATTGTGAAATTTTTTAGCAATGAGAGAAGATGAACTTCCTGAAACCTACAAAAAGCTTCAACAGGCAGTTTGGTATTTGGCCTCTCCCTCCTCTCTACCCATCCTTCTGGCTCCCAATATTAGCACTCTTAAGTCTGCATGATTATATAGAGAGAAAGTAAAAAGATTCGACAGATAAAACTGTCAAATTAACACATGAACTTAGAGAGAATGCTAAATATGTCTACACAAAATTAAGTGACTCCTATATACCAGTAATAAATAATTAAAAAGTGATTTTTATAATCTTATCATAAATAATATGAATATGAGTAGAATAGAAAAATCAAGTACCTAGAAATTAATCTAAATATAAGTGTGAAATACTTTTTCTCTGAAAACTGCAAAATATTACTAAGAGATATTAATGAAGATCTAAATAAATAAAATTATAAGCATTGTTCCTACATTGGAAGACTCGGAATTGCACAATGTTGGACTAAGGATGTAGTTCAGGGGTAGGGGCTGGCTTTGTACACATTAACGCATTAGGTTCAGTCCCCAGCACCACCAAATGATGATGATGATGATGATGATGATGATAATTGCACAATGTCAGTACTCCTAAATTGATTTGCAAATTTCATGACAACCTTAACAGACATCACAGTCTTTTTCTGGTAAAGTTTGACAAGATGATTCCAAAATATAAGTGGGAGTGCCATAGGCCAAAAATATCTAAGAAAATCTTGAAAAACAAAGTTGGGAGACTTATACGACTATCAGGACTTATTTTAAAATCAAAGCCTTTAAGTGTTTAAAGTAAGTACTTAATCAGTGGATTATGGATGAAAGAGAACAAATAGATGACAGGAACAGAACAGAGTCAAAAAATAGCTACAAACATTTGACATATGGAGCAGATGGTGTTATAAACTAGTATGGAAAGCACAGTATTTTAATAAGTAGACATAAATTCGAAACCAGTGTGAGGAAATGTTAATACTGACGTCTTCCCCAGCCATAACTGAAAGAATATAATGAAATGTAAAATGTGAAAGGATGAAATGTGAAAGGAGAAGAAAATAGGAGACTATATTGTGGATCTATACAGTAGACAAAAACAGGACATCAAAATCACAATTCATGAAAGTAAGAATCACATTGTAATCAAGAACTTCTATTTATTAAGAGATGGGAGAAGGACCTGGCAATCCACTTCTAAAGAACTCCTGAGGGTGGCTATGAGTCAGACCCAACTGACGGCACCTAACAACAAAAAACAATAACTTATTAAGAGATGTCATAGCACCCTGGCATCCAATCCTGCCTGATCACGGAAGCTAAGCAGGGTTGGCCTGGTTAATCCTTGGACAGGAGACTGCCTGGGAATAGCTGGTGATGCAGGTCAGAGAGAAGGATCTGGCAATCCACTCCTGAAACAATCACCCACTGAAAATCCTATGAGTAGCAGAGAAGCCCTGACACTAGTGCTGGGCATGGCACAGTGTTTTGTTCTGTTGTATATAGTGTCCCTGTAAATCAGACCCAACTTGACAGCACAAGAAGAAGCCACTGAGACAATGAAAGAGCAATCCATATGACAGAAGATATATAATGCATATAAGTATCAAATGACTCATTTCTAGAATATTTAAATAATTCTCACAAATTATTGTGCATAGTGCATGCCTGGTACCATGTCAATGCTTCTCTGCTATTTATAGAATTTTCTGTTATTTTTTCTTATTTCTCTTTATTGATAAATGTCTGTGTGGTACAGAGTAACACAGCATTTGCTTTCTCCTTGTGCAATTATTACATCATTTTTGGTTACACTTTCATCAACTTATATAGTTTATTGAACTTTTTAATATGTAGTAAAACTTGTAAGAATTTATGGGTTATATTCCCCTATTTTTCCCATGTACTCATGAAATTGCCTCATTTACATTGAGATTATCCTCTCTTGCTTTATTCCTTTACATTGTTTCCCCTCCTTTTCCCACCTTCCACAACTCTCGCTTCCATTTGCTAGCTCTTTCCCTCCTTCTTTTTACTCTTATATTTTCCCTTCTTAGCTAAGTTTAATTGTTCATATATATATATATATATATATATATATATATATATATATATATATATATATATATATATATATATATATATATATATATATACATCTACTTATATTCAAGGGCTGGGATTTAGCTCAGTTGGTAGAGCATTGCTCTGCAGTCTCTGAGGTCTCAAGTTCAATTCCCAGCACTGCAAAATGGAAGAAGGACATGGCAATCCACTCCTGAAGCAATCTTGAAACAGTCAGCCATTGAAAACTTTATGAGGGTTGCTATGCATCAGACACACTCAATGGCACCTAACAACAACAACAACAACAACAACACTTACATTCAAAGAGTTTTCAAATGACTAATAGTTTCAGGATTGTTTCAGGAGTGGACTAACAGGTCCTTTTCCCATTTTTACAGTGCTGGGGTTGGTACTCAGGACCTCAGAGAGTGCAAAGCAACAGTCTACTAACTGAGCTAAACCCTAAAATTGAATAAAAGACATGAACTAGCTAGTCACCAAAGAGAATATCAAAATGGCCAGTCAGGGACACTTTGGGGAATAAAAAGGGGGAAACTTGATTATTTTACCAAGACATATGTTATAATAACCCAAATATGCATTTGAGTTTTACTACATATTAGTCATAAGGCTCCATAAATCTTATAAGTTGTGAAAAGTGTAATCAAAAGTGATATAATAGTTGCGTAATGGAAAAATCCAATGCTATATTACTCTGTACCCCACCATCATTTACCAATAAAGGGAGGGGAAGAAAAGACATATACTATAAACTGGGACTCTTGGACAAACAGCCAACAAACTTATGGAAAGATTCCAGTTATGGATCAGAGAAGTGTCATTCTGTTGGGAAGGACAAAGGCTGGGCTGAGGCATACCTTGCCCATGTACAGGCCTCTCAGGAATAGCACACTAAGCCTACTTGTCTGTGACCTGAGGCATACCCAGTCACACAGCCCCATGTGATGGGATGGTGGCAATTGCCAAACTTGTTTGTCTGCATGTACTCTCCTGCCCGTTTCTTCTTTTCTTGTGCTTGCTTAGGGTATGCCCTGGACTTGCCTGAGACATGCCCAAGCTTTCTTGGGCGATCTAATTCAACAGCCACACTGATTGACACTCCTATATAGTGCAATTCTGACACAATACCTTCAATCTTTTGCTTTACACCGATTGCTATATAAGCTGAGCATCTTCTTAAAATAAATGTATTTGACTCTCTGAAGATGTCCCCGGAGTGTGTCCTTGAGAGCCTCCATGCCACACTCTCTTTAGCTGTTCTCCCCCTCACCCCAGTGGAGGCCAGACATCATCCAAAGCTACAATGTAATATCACTACCTGAGTACCTAATTTTTTAAAAATCACACAAAAGTATTTTCTAGGATATGGTTGAACTAGATCTCATATACCATTGGAGGAGAACTAATTGTTTATAATATTAGAAAAGGTATTAGTATAATTTACCAAAGTAAAATATATGTTTCTAATGGCTCATCACTTCCAACCCTAGGATAGGTCCAACTAAGCTGTATACTAACTAGTGTGAACCAAAATACATATGCAAAAACTTGATCACAAAAGCATTACTCACAATAATAAGAAGAACTGGGAAAATGGCCTGTATTCATCAATAATAGCATCAATCAAATTATTGCATACTCATACAATAGAATATTATTCAAGGTGAAAATGAGCAACTGCCACAGATGAACCTCAAGTGCATAGTATTAAACAAAACCATTCAGACTAGAAAGAAGGAATATTGTCATATTCCATTGTCCTAAGGCTCTGAAACAGCCAAAACTCACCACTGGGGTTTGTAGTCAAGACAGCAATTTTCTGTGGAGAAGAATGAGATATAGTGAGAGGAACTGAGGAGCACCTTGGAGAAGATGCTGGTTTCTTGATCTGATTGATGATTACCTGTGTCATTGTTTGTTATTATTTAGGAAAATCCAGATCTTATAATTTGCCTCCTTTTTTGTTACGTATTCTGCACTTGAGTAAAAGACTGACTAGAAACATGTCAACTATTTGCATCAAATTCATCTCAGGAAACAGAAAGTAATGGATAGGGTACATACAAACAAAAAGAAATTGTGTGTATCCGCTATCAGTACTTTCGCTTGTCATAAATCTAATCTAGAAAATAAGGAAAATATTGTGATTCTTCAAGCCATAAATTCTTTTTCCATCATTGTCTGTACATTTTATTTAACAAAGCATCTTCTGATACCTATTACTATCTTCATATTTCTTGGTATTTGGTTTTTTGGTTTTGGTACAGAGGTTTTGCCATCATACCCAATACATGTACCTTGTGAGATAGCTGTATTCATTTCTATAAAAGAACCAATGTATTTTTTCCACTGATTACATAAATTATATAATCATAGTTTTGCTTTAGCTGCAAGGAATATTAGAAAGGGACCCTGGATCTATATTGGATTACTACATTTTTTGAATCCTTAGTATAGAGGAGCTAAAACAAAATTATACTAAACTTGGTATTGTTCTCTCTGGTACAGACATTTACTGTCCATGTGTAGCAATAAGGTTTGGTGAGCCAGATTTGGGAAATACACTAAAGTGAGACTATTGTGCAATGGCCCTATTGTTGTCATTAGGAAAGCAATAATATAACTCACCTTTAGTACTGAAAGAATGTCAATACCCGGGGAAGAAAAGAGAACCTGGGAAATAGTGCTTAGACTCTCCTTACAGAAGAAGTTTCCTTCTCTTTCAGAGTCTGTGATTCTCTTAACTTGAGCTCTTGAAACCAAAGCATGGAAATCTAACAATTCCAGTGATGAATGGGCACTGCTTTGCCCACAGGAAGGTAGGCAGAACAAGATTCGGGCTTAGAGTTAGCCAGGAGGGGGTTCTGTGAGTGTTTTCAGTCTTTCTAATAGCTATCTGTCATTCTCTGTAAGATGCCCATCCATTAGCCAAATGTGAGAAATTTTATTTGAAGTTTTAATCTAGTGCTCATCACACTGTGGGCAGTTGAGGAAAATCATAACCCCTTCTCCAAGTGGATTAGCAGAGAGCACTGGGCCCCAGATCTCCTATGTAGAGGGGCAGGAAAGATATGCCTGCAGAGAACATCCATGCCTGTTGACACAGCCACACTACATGGATCCCAAGCATTCAGGCCAGCAGACCCAGGAGCTGAAGAGAGCAATGGAGACTTGGGGAAGCTGTTTCCAGGCACCCCTGGTGCAGAGTGCTGGTGACCTCCTGGAAATAGCTGAGGGTCACCGTGAGAGGAGGCTATTTCTAAAAATTAAGCCACTGGGGCCTCATAGTATCATAAATTGGATATTAAAAGTATATGTGGCTTTATTCTTTTTGTCACAAACTTGTGAGGTCTGAGACTTTGGGATTATAGTAAATTTAGATATTAGACCCAAGCAATATCCAATATTATAAGCTTCTATAGTCTGCATTTTGTACTTTTTCTGGATTTTGATGCTTTCTTCTTATTTAAATTTATTTTTGTTTTTTGCTCATTTTGATGTAATATTTTACTGCATGTGTTTGTTGTTGTAAAATATTTGTGTAGACAAAGGCAACAATGAAGCAAGAAATTGTTAAAAATAACAATAATAAATAAGCCCCTAAGAAAGCACCATTCTAGATTTTCATTTTAAATGCATTAGCTTTTTAACTGGCACTGTGACCTAAGGAAATATACTTTATATTACAGTGGTTTAGTTTCCTTCTCTGAAATATGAGGGAATTGAGCTGGATCCCATTTGAGGTTCCTTATACCGCTAGAATTCAACCATGAAATTTATGTTCTTGTAACTTGGTATAATACCCTGAAAACATTTTCTATTAAGTGAAAGATTTCAGTTTTGGAAACTCTATAACTAAAAAGTATTGATTTAAAATCTCAAGAGATGTGTTATTCTTTTAAAATAGCTAAATATGAATACTAAGAATATGTTGTAAGAGAAGAATCAAGAGTAGCAAGCTTACAGTCATAGAAATTCGAAAGCTACAAAAGTTCCTTTCCCACTGTATTCCACTTAGTTTAGGAGTTACAGAGCAGTTCATGAGAATTTGATACACAGAATAAATAGCAGGTCGCTGTGAGAAAAGGAACATGTAAACAAAGAAATTGTACTTTGAGCTTGAATTAGAAAAAAATCACTTCTCCCTATGTCTTCACACACAGAATAATCAAGCAAAGAAATAAGATAGCTAATTTAGTTAAAAACTGAATAATTTCTGCCTCACATTTGATGAATACATTGGAAGTTTTACTGAAATATTTATGTAATTATTTATGTTCACCTCTTCATTTTGCACTTATACATTTATTTCATCATCCATTTAATCAACAAAAAAATATCAAACATGTAGAATGTGCCTGGAAGCCAATGTAAGGAAATAATTACAGACAAACTTCTCTTCAATCTAAAAGTTGCAATATTTTTCAGTGATCCTTCTAAATCAAGATGATGTTATATGTTAGCTTAATAAGGAGATAGCAAACAATTGGATCAGACTTCCCAATTAAGGAATTTGGAACTGTATCTGCTGTGGTTAATATTGATAATAATCATGACTCTCTTGGACAAGGTAATGTTTCAGCCTAGTTGCTACCTGCATTTCTTACATATGAAGCAGAGCCTCCCAGTAACAATCTTATGATGCTTTCTGGCTTTACCCAATTAGAAATGTAGGTCATATGTAAATTGTGCTTCAACGTTAAACTAAGATTTCAGTTCTCATTGGCAAGTGTTCAGTAGTCACACAAAAAGCATAGTTACAAAAAGAAAATAAAAAGAAATCTCTCTACAGAAGGGTCAACAAATTGTCACAGTCATTTTCAGAGCCTCTCAACTCCCATTTTTTTTTCTTAAAATGTCCACCTCCCATTCCTTTCATATGAGTTATCACATTTCTTTTCTTGAATCCTCAATGAAATCATGAAAATAGGAAGTATTTTAAATACATATATCAAATATGATTAATTTGATAACTTTAAGTTGCTGCGTTTTCTTAAAGGAAGTTCTGATACAAACAAAAACCTACAACTCTTAACTATCAACTAAATATCTAGTTATATACGTATTTTTAGAATCCATATAAGAAAATCACTAACTATGGCCACATGAGAGGTCTTAAGAACAAACCTTTTTAACAAGAAGGTATCAGAGCAGGAACTAGATGCTACTCATTGATCTTCCATAAATAACTACTATTATTGATTTGTTATGTAGCCTTTTGTACAAAAAATAAACAATTCATACACACTTTTTAAAAAGTGTTCCTAACAGCCTTAAAAGTAATCTAAAACATTCCCCCATTCTCTTCTTTTGCCGATTTCTCTCTGCAAACACACCTACATAGACATTCATATAACTTGAGACTCTGGCTTGTTTTGGCTCTTTGTACTTTCCCTACTTTCCTCCAAACCCTACATAAAATTCTTAAGTATTTGTGATTATATAACTTCTTGATTTGATTTCCTTTATGGTTAGCTGCTGTATCTCTCTTACCCTTACATCTTCTGCTAGAAAAACTCAAAGTTGAACATCTTGAAATCAGGAAGAGCATAACTTGCTACAGAAGCAACAGAAGCCAAACATGGGAGAGCTCAGAGAAGTTCACATAATGATAGTGTTAAGTTACTGAGTACTAGTACTTGCCATCTGCTAGGTGCTCTTCTAAGCACTTTACATGGAAACCATGATTTATTATTTGTATATTTTCTCTGAATTCATTGATCTTAGTCTCCCATTTAAAAACAGGAAAACTAGATGTGGTGGTGCCCACCACTAATCCCAGTGACCTGGGCCACTGAGGCAGGAGAATCAGAAGTCTGAGGCCAGAAGCAGCCTGTATAACTTAGTGAGACCCTGTCTCAAGATAAAAAATAAAAATAGGGCTGCAGGTGCAGCCCAGGGTTAAAGCAAAATATCTGCAAGGCTCTGTGTTTCACCCCCTTGTTGTTGTTGTTGTTAGGTGCTGTCGAGTAGGTATCCGACTCAGCGACCCTCATAGGGTTTTCAATGGCAGACTGTTTCGGGATTGCCTTGGGAGTGGATTGCCAGGTCCTTCTCCCATTTTTGCGGTGCTGGGAATTGAACTCGGGACCTCAGAGACTGCAGTGCAGTGCTCTACCAACTGAGCTAAATCCCAGCCCTTCACCCCTTAGTAAGGTAAAAATAAAATAAAATAAAATAAATATTGAAAAACTGAGAAATCGAGACGTTAAATAATTTTCTCCAGGATACACAACTAGGAAGTGTCAGAATCAGGTTTTTTATTCTAGGGTGGATAGCTCTGGAACCTAAATTCTTAAATATTAAGTTGTATAGCCACTTTTAAATCTATATATTCTCTCCATATCTTCCACTATGTATGCCTGGTGCCAGGTGAGAAGAGTGCTGAACAGAAACCTGTAGATGCAGAAGGAAATGCCATGTTCTAAAAGCAGGCACAGGGGGCTGGGATTTAGCTCAGCTGGTAGAGCACTGCTCTGTAGTCTCTGACGGCCCATGTTCAATTCCCAGCACCACAAAAATGGGAGGAGGATGTGGTAATCCACTCCTGAGGCAATCCAGAAAGAGCCATTGAAAACCCTATGAGGGTCGCTATCAGTCGGACAGGACTTGACGGCACCTAACAACAACAACAAAAGCAGGCACAAAGCATAATGCTGCAGCACACTCCTGTAATCCCAAGGACACTGGAGGCTGAGGCAGGAGCATCATGAGTTCAAAGGTTGAGGCAGTCTGTGCAATTCAGCAAGACCCTGTCTCAAAATGAAAAATAAAAGGGGGGGCTAGGGTGCATCTCAGTGATAGAGCAGTCACCTAGCATGTGAAAGGCCCTGAGTTCAATCCCCAGCACCACAAAAGAAAAGAAAGAAAATTAAAAAGCAGGCAAAATCCAGATGGGCAGAAAAATGATCAGAAAAAATCCAGTTGAACAAAAGAGAACATAAGGCATTTTGTATTTTAAACTCACTTCCCCATGGTGGAACAAAAAGAAACCTGCAGCCCCAAATAGAATTCCAGACTTCTAGTTCAGCACTATGTGTAAAAAGGACAGAGATTGTTGTAAAAAGTGACTAATGGGTGAATCTAAAATAGCACTGACACAGACTATGGAGACTAATGATTGGGAGATCTGGATTGGAAGAAGAGTCTGCAGATTCCATGGCCTTCAGAGCGGACACTTCATTCCAGATGTCCATACCACGTACCACCTGAGGATAGGAACATGCATTGGTGCAGGAAAATGGAAATTCCAGAGATAAACCATACACTTATAGTGAATTGATTCTTGACAGGAATGCCAGCACTGTTTGATGAGAAAAAGAACAATTCATCAATAAATAGTGCTGAAACTAATGGATATCCACATGCCAAAGAATGAAATTGAGTTCTTATCTCACAAAAATCAACTCAAAGTGGAGCAGACATAAATTTAAGCACTAAAATCATAAAATTCTGAGAAGAAAACAGAAGCAGATCTCAATCACTTTGGATTGATAACATCATACCAAAACAAAAGCCAGAAAAGGATAGATACAGTGCACTGGGTTAAAATTAAAAGATTTTATACTAAAGGTCACTATCCAAAAAATGAAAAGACAACCCATTCCATGGGAGAAAATATTGACGAATCATATATTTAAAGGTGTAGTATCAAAAATATAGTTTTAAAAATCTTTACAACTCAACAGAAAATAATTCAATCAAAATATGAGCCAAAGATATAAATAGACATTTCTCAAAGAAAGACATATACAACATATGACCAAAAATAGGGTCATATAACATTTAAGTTAAAAAAATTTATTACAGTGAAACACACATTGCCATTAATTTCCCTCAAAATACTCCCACTGGCTTCAAATGGATTTATCCAATCATTCTTGCCACTTTAAGAAACAGTTCGGGAAGTCATCTTTTGTGTCTTTAATCTCACTTTCCATCATGATAGTGCTGCATGTCATACATCACTTCTTCTATGGCAGTTGCTGTCAAATAAAGACATTACAGTGTGTCCTCATTGGCCTTATTCACCAAGTCTGGCACTGTATACCTTTTGGCTCTTCCCTAAGTCAAAGTCATCATGAAACATAAATGTTTTGAATCAATTCAGGACATTGAGACAGCCACAACAGCATAACTAAAGACATTCAAGGAAGAGGACTTCAGAAAGTGGCAAGAATGAGATAAGAAGTTTGTTTGAAGTCAGGAAGGGTATTTTTGAGGGAGACTAGTGGCTATGTGCCCTGTACTGTAATTTTTTTTTTGATTAAACATTCACCATATCTTTTGATCACATCCCATAGATGACCAACACACATCTAAAAAAGGTTCTCAATGTTATATGCTAGGTGTTGTTGAGTTGGGTCTAACTCATAGTGACCTTATGTACAACAGAACAAAACACTGCCTGAAACTGTGCCATGCACACAGTCTTTTTTTATGCTTGAACCCATTGTTACAATCACTGTGTTTCTTCTCATTTTAAGTTGTGCCACATTAGCAAAGGAAGGTCCCAGGGGATTTGATTCATTCCCATCATTAAGATTGACTCTACTTTCAGGAGGCAATTTCTCCCCAGTCATCTCTTGAATGCCTTCAAACCTGGAGAGTTTGTTTTCTGGCATTATATTAGACAGTGCTTTTCTGTTATTCATATAGCTTTCATATAGTTTTCAATAGCTAATTGTTTTGAGAGGAAACTGTTGGGTCCTTCTCCCTAGTCTGTCTTAATCTGGAACCTCAGCTGAATCCTGTCCACCATGAGAGGCCCTGCTAGCATCTGAAATACTGGTGACATAGCTTTCATCATCAAAGCAACATGCAGGCCCCCACAGCACAACAAGCTGACAGACATGTGGAGGACATTAGCTATTACAGAACTGCAAACCAAAATCATAAAACATTACTTCATGCCAAATATGGATTTTTTTAGAAAGAAAATTATTGATGAGACAGGATTAATTGGAATTCTCATGTATTACTGGGGGAATATAAAATGGTACAGCTGCTGTGGAAACTGTATGGTAATTCATCAATAAGTTAAACATAGAATTATCTTATGACCCAGCGATTCCATTGATAGGCATAAACCCAAATAAAATGAAAACATATGTCCATAATTAAACTTGTACCTGAACATTTATATCACCTGCCACCATAATACCATGGCGTTCAATCTCATCAGATCTCAGAAGCTAAGCAGGATGGGGCCTGGTTAGTACTTGGATGGGAGAGACTGCCTGGGAACACAAGGTGCTACAGGCTTGGGAGAAGGACCCAGCAACGAACTCCCCCAAATACGCAATCTCCCATTGAAAACTCTATGAATAGCTGAGAAGCACTGGCAATAGTGTTTCGCCTGTTATATGTAGGGGCACCATGAGTCAGATACCAACTTGAGGGCACCTAAGAACAACCACAAATATTTATATCAACATAATTCATAATAGCCAAAAGATGTAAACAACCTAAATGTCCATCAATAAATGAAGAATGAAATACCAACACACACTATAACATGGACAAACCTTGGAAGCACTATGCTAAATGAAAGAAGCCAGACAAAAATGTGACATATTATATGATACTATTTAAACAATATATGCAAGAAGAGCATGCAAGCTCAAGGCCCTGGGTCCAACCTGTAGCACCACACACAAAATAATAATAATAATAATAATAATAATAATAATAATATATACAAGATAGGTAAGTCCACAGAGACATAAAGTGGATTGGTTGTTTTTAAGGATTGGAGCAAAAAGGAAATGGGAGAAACTCATAATGAGTATGGATTTTCCATTCAAGATGGTTAAAAGGTTATGAAATTAAATATTGGTGATGGTTGTACAACATTGTGAATGCTCTTAACATCATATATGTATCATATTACCAATAACATATATTATAAATCACTTACCACTCCAAAATGCCAGAGAGAACCTCTCTTATATTATTTACCTAAATCTAAGATATGATCCAGGCTAATCATTTTGCAGCAATGACCAATGAGAAGTCCAAGACAGTACCCAATTCTGGAACCGCTGTCTCTCATAATGCACATTACCATATACCTATTACTTCATTTAAAAGAGCAGAAGGTAAAAGAGGATGTCTGAGCAACTATGCAATTACCCAAAGAGAATGACATTTGCCAGAAGGGAGCATTTCCCTCATTACAAAGGATTGCATTAACTGGATTAAAACAAAATATTTTATAGTTCTCATATATACTTTTTAAATTTTTTCATTAGATGGAGGCTGCTAGGGATTGAATCATAGTCCCCCAAAAGATATTCTGAAGTCCCATACTCCAGTACCTCAGAATGTGACCTTATTTGGAGATGTAATTAGTTAAGATAAAGTCACACTGGAATAGAGTCATCCACTAATGCAACATGACTGGTGTCATCATAAGGAAAGAGAGACTCAATGGATATTGTCAGGTGATGACAGAGACAGAGATTAGAGTGGCACAGCTATAAGCCAAAAGACACTAAGGATGGACAGCAACCTCTAGGAGCGAAGAAGAGAAAAGGAAGGCTTCTACCCCAGGTCTCAGAGGCAGAATGGCCTTGCTAACACCTTAATTGTGGAGTATTAGTCTTCATAATTGTGCAAGAATAAACTCCTACTGTTTTATATTACCTAGTTATGGTGCTATGCTCCAGAAGCCCTAGAAAACTAATAGGGGGATTCATGAAGAAGATCAGATGAGTTATGAAGTTGTAACATTATGAATCTGAGTAAAGCATGAATAAAAGATTCTTCTGCCAGGCACAGAATCTAAAGCTTAGGAAGTCTTTATTCTGTGCCTGGCCCTGTTCTAAGTATTTAATGAATACCATTTTATTTAAGTTGAAGTATACCATAGTACTTTAACCATATGAATTAGGTTCTAAAATTGTCCCTAATTTACAGACAAAAGCTGCACTAATTCTTTCTAAATAATTATCTCTACAAGAGTTGCATTATTCTGCTTTCCCGACTCGTTCCAGTGAATAATGATGATTTCTTACCATTAGGCAACTTTCATTGCATTAAATAGTAGAAATTTAAAAAGTTTAATTTCAATGAGAAAAAATAATTGATAACTTTCTCTTTCTTCAAAACTTGTTATATCAATATTAGCTCTATAGTAAAAAGAACAGTACAGACCTGTTCTCTGTTATATTCATGTAATGTGCTAATAATCATGGTGTTTAATAAATTACAGTGGCTTCAACATTACTCCATTACTATGAATGGAAAAAAAAAACCTGTTTAACCATTATGTTCAAAACAGATACCTACTTTGGGTGGATTAATTAGAGGTAATAAACTGCAGTTATAATCTTTAAAAATCTTCATGAAACATTTTGGATGGTAATTACCTTAGAAAATATTTCAATTTCTTAATTGCCAATAATTAATGAGTCCTTTTATCTTATGTTCTACCTCTTTATTTTTTCTTACTTTCTTTGTTCATAACGTATTTCAAAGCAGCTGAAAAATACTACTGAATGATGGAAGCCCTCAGAATCTTGCAATGCCCATATATTAAGACCTCATATGGAAAATCAGAGAATCTTTAGACTCTTCTAGACATACGGTTTGCAATGCAGCGGTTTATTTCTGAATAAACATTAATCTCAGAAAGAAGCAGAAAGTGCCATTTCTCCACTTCCACATTTTTTAATTCATATCCTTTGTGCTGACAGCAAATACATCTATTTGAATTTGCTTCATTCTTGCATACCCTCGTTTCAAAATATCAAGAGCTTCCATTGTTTGGCAAACCCTAAAGCTCTGCAATTTATTTTTGTCTTTATTGCTCATTATAATCAATGTGGGTAGTCTATTAAAATCAACAGACTGAGTTTAGAATTTAATTGCTTAATAATAAACAAAAAGTAACACAGATATATTCCTGTTTTTACACTACCCATTTATTGTGAGTGTATAATTTTTCTTTTGCAATAATGAAAGATATAATACATTTATAAGATGGTAAAGCACTATAATTAATGCATAATTTAGCAGATAATACATAGATATATACAACCACATAATGTCTTCTGAAATATAAAACAGTAATCTTGAAAAGAAAGTTAATTCCATGAAAACTAAGATAAAGGATGTCCATATGTGGCAAAATTATCTAATGATACAAAGACACAGAACATTTTCTATAGGAATCTGGTAAAGGCTGCTGATAAGAATTGGTACAAAGACACATGACCTTATTTCTTTTGCTTTAACACTAAAGAGAATTTGTCCCTTTTTCTGCCCACTCCAACTTCTACCTTACCAAGCACAGGGAGACTCCAAGTACACACTTTTGTTTTGAGCTACAGATTAGACAGGACTGGAGTCTAGAAGTTCCATATATACTAATAGTTGTTCATTCAACTACTTAAAAAATATTTATTTTTAGGCAGCTATTATATCAAAATTAAAAAGGATGGCCAGGCATGATGGTGCACAGCTATAATCCCAGCACTTGGGAGGTTGAGGCAGAGGATTGACATGACTTTGAGGCCAGCCTGGTCTACATAGTGAGTTACAGGCCAGCGTGGGTTACAGGGAGAAAACCAGTCTCAATTAATTACTTTAAAAAGAAGTGTCCCTGCCTTTAGGAGATCACCCTCACTTGAGCAGAGTATGTAGCCATCTAAATGTAGCAAAGTGAGTCTAGGTAAAATGACTGATTAGAGACAGCCTCCCTGTGATGCAGTAAAACAAAGGAGTCAGAATGGGAAAGAGTGCAATAGGGAAATCTCACAGGGCAGATGTCCACAGACATGAGAGAAAGCATTCTGAGTAGTTGAGGATCAGGTTTATTTAAGGGATGCAAGGAGAGAGAGAAAGAGAAAAGGAGAGAGACAGAGAGAGAGAGAGAGAGAGAGAGAGAGAGAGAGGAGAAGAGAAGAGAAGAGAAGAGAAGAGAAGAGAAGAGAAGAGAAGAGAAGAGGTGAGAAGAGGCAGAAAAGTTGCTGGGGAGGGAGTGGAGTTGTGACTGCAGTCATGCTCTGGGTAAGATCTGGAGTTTTGTCTCAGGTGTAAGTAGGGAAACAAGGGGTGAATTTGTTTTCATTTCTTCTTGGAGGAAAGGGGAGAAAAAGAAGTGAGATTGGGAAATTGGACTCTCAGGAGTCCTCAACCTTTAGAGGACTAGCTTGTTCTCCCATATTTGGTCATCAGATGGTCTTTGTTATCTCAGCACCATGGAGCTCAGTCAAGGGAGAGGTTCTTTGTGCCCTCCAGTGGACTCCATTCCAAAGAGGGAAAAGTTGAAAAAGCACAGAAATCACAAGGGAGGTTTTACAAGGGAGTTTCAGAGTGGAAAATGGAGCTAACCAGTGAGAATAAGTGAGAAAGACATATTTCCAGCCTTGCTGGGGAATGGGATCTAGAGAACTCACTTAGAAATATAAGCCAGACAGCTCTGGCAGACAGACTGGCAGTCCCACGGGACAATCTCACAATCCTTGAAGCCCATAGGTCCATTCAGAGGATTTGATGAGACAGTGGCTCTTCCTGACTGAAGGTGTCAGTATTGGAGAAGAGACTTGTTTTGCTGCACTCCACATCTTGCAGGGCTGGGAGGGATGCCATCTTGAGCAGAAACCTACTGTATGAGGTTGAGCTACTCAACAAAGAATAATCACCAGTCAGAAAGCCTGGGGGTAACCTGCCGCAATCTTGGAATGAGACACATTTGCAGTAAGCAGTTACAGAGAAGGGGAAGATGGGTCCTTCACATGCCTAGAGGTTTAGGCATCAGGAGGCTCAGGAAAGATGAACAGTAGCCCCACACTCTGGGAAAAGGAGATGACTCCATATCCAGAGGGGAACTGCAGAAACTGACAACTCTGA
This sequence comes from Pedetes capensis, assembly GCA_007922755.1. Taxonomy (NCBI): domain Eukaryota; kingdom Metazoa; phylum Chordata; class Mammalia; order Rodentia; family Pedetidae; genus Pedetes; species Pedetes capensis. The sequence continues at coordinate 100,244 of VMDO01005286.1, forward strand.
GCTAAGGTCAAGTAAAAGATTCCATTTTCAACTGATCAACACCTCTACCTAATAGACTCCAAAATTAGAAAACACTGAAAAATGGCCACTCCAGTACTTTTATCTTTTTTTTTTTTTAATTTGTTGCACTGAGGATTGAACCCAGGGCCTTGCATAGGGCAAAAGCTGTACCACTGTGCAGTACCCCTATCCTTTTTCTTATCTTTATTTTGAGAAAGGTCTCATGGAATTCCATATGCTGCCTCTGGCCTGGGTCTCAAGATCTTCCTGCCTCAGACTCCTAAGATGTTAGGATCTGGCTTGTGCGCTTGCGCTCTCTCTCTCTCTCCCTCCCTCTGCCCCCCTCCATGTTCTTAATTCTGTTTTCGGCACTTCAACACTTCTCTTTTTTCTAATGTAATTTTTATCTTTTTTCTTTTAGAGTTTTCTTTTTTAGCTTCTGCTGCCTGTGTATCTCAATTTTTCTATTTACTATACTTTTAGTATCATTTCAAATTTATTTTTTTTTAAAAATCTCTTAAGATTTTTGCTTCTTATTGCTCTTCTCATATTTACCTAACTTTGTTTAGACATATTTTTTATTGTTCAATTGAGTTTGGTTTGATTTGGTTTGGTTTGTGTCTTTTGTTCTTCTCTCTCTTTCAAAACATTCATTCTCCTTCTGGTTCTTCTTTTTCCTTTCTTTTACTTAACCTTGCTGCTTCCTTCTTTCTCTCCTTTTTCTGCCTCCCTTTTCATCTTAGTTTTATTTAATTATTTAATTATTCAGGACCATCTTATTACTCACCCCATCTTATTTAATTACTATTTTTACCTTACCCCAAATAACTTGTAACTTCATAGCTTACCCTTTGTTATTGTCACCATTTTCCATTCTGTAGGCATTAATGGTATAGTAGTTGGCTTTAACTTACTTTAAGTATATCTCTATGTCTGATTTGGTTGGGTATTGGACCTATTTCAGTAGTTTGTCTTCTCTGTGAGTTCTACTGTTGCCAGGTCCAGATCCACTCATGATGGGTAGACAGAGTCCCCACATGAGGAAGAGTATCTTTAATAAAGGCATTGAAGGGAAAATCCACTGAAAAGGGAAAAAGTACTTTCTGCCTCAGAGGGAAAGTCTTCTGAAAAGGGAATAGTACCCCCAAAAGGTCTCTTCATGGAGAGGGACTTGGAACCTCATCTTTTCTTTTTCTTAAATTTTAATTGGTCACTATTGTAGATTTCTGGAAATATTAATGAAAAATAGTCTTCTGGCCCTGTGGGCAATGCTAATTCAGATTGGGAGTTGGCAAGCCTCAGGCTTTCTTGAACAGGAAATCCCTGAATGACTTCCAACAGCGTAAACTCCTTAAACAAAAGCCTTTGTACCGACAGCTCTACAGTAAGCAAAAGCACCCATTCTTCATAACAACAGACTCAATGGGGTGACACATAGGTGACAGTTAACTGCCCTAAATTCCTGCATAAAGTTAAGAATAGTCAATTGTTACAGGAAATGTAGATTCTCAGGTCGTCTTGGTTTATTTCTTTGAAATAATCACAATTTGTCTCTGAGTTCCTCTTCCACTTTGATTGATTACCACCTGACACTCATGTGACAATTAATCAGGTGATTACATCAATGCAACCAACTTCCTTGTCCTTTTTCTGATCTTTCATAAGATTTAATGAATTGCAATTCTGTATAAAAAGGCTGGGTTATCTGGAAATAAACGGATGTTACCCATCGCTGACACCTCATCCACCTTTGGGAAACCCTGGATTCTATCTAGGCTGCAGCTGGTCTGCAACATACTGTGAATTGAAATTACAAAGAAAGCCACTCACTGAGGAGATCTCCAACTAAAATGGGATGAGATATCCATCCATATACATGCACAAATCACAAAATAGATACACAAGAAACATGAAAATGCAAGGCAATATATTTCTTCCAAAAGACTATAATTCTATAACTACTGAATCCAATGATACTGATATGATTAAATGTAAGACAAGGAATTCAAAAACCTACCTATAAAATTTATTAATGACTTCAAAGAGAACACAATCAGATGAATGAAGTAAGGAAATCAATACAGGACCTAGGTGAAAAAGTCACCAAGGTAGATGACAGCAAATGAATGAGAAATTCAGCAAGGAAATTGAGGTTTTGAAAAAATACTAAACAGCCGGGCATGGTGGCACACGCCTGTAATCCCAGCGGCTCAGCAGGCAGAGGCGGGAGGATCTCAAGTTCGAGACCAGAGGCAGTCTGCATAACTTAGCGAGACCTTGTCTCAAAAAGTAAAAAAAAAAAAAAAGGGCTGGGGGTGCAGCTCAATGGTCCAGCACTTGCAAGACATGCAGGCATGAGGCCCTGAGTTCAACCCCCAGTACTGCAAAAAAAGAAAAAAAAAAAGAAAAAAAATACCAAACATAAATATTGGAAATGAATAACCCAATGAATCAAATTTTAAAATGCAATGAAAATCATCACAATTAAATCAAGAAGAAGATAGACTATCAGGGATGGAAGATAAGGTTGAGTAAGTACTACATTCACATGTCAAGAAAGTTAATAAGTAAAACATGACCACAAGTCCCAGGAACTCTAGGACATGATCAAGAGACCAAATCTAGGAATCTAGGAGGTAGAAGAAGGAGCTGATCAGGGAGAGAAATACCACATGTTCTCACTTATATGTGGGAGCTGAGTCAAAATTATAAGAAGTAAAAAATCCTATGTGGAGGTCAGAACATAATTAAAAAAAAAAAAAATAGCTAAAGTCAACCTAGCGGAGAAGGGACAATTTGAGGAACACAAAAGAAGGAGGGAGAGATCTAGCAAAAGGAGGAAATCCTGGGAGAGGAAAGGGGGGAGAGGAGGAATGAAGAGGAACGAGGAATGGGGGAGGGGATGACCTCAGGGTAAACAGCTCAACTCTAATAGTCCTGGAAATAATTACAATAACTTCAATAATACTAAAGAATGGTATTAATATAGATGGGCTAGAAAATTCATGTAATAATACTGACAATGTAAAAAGAAAGTTCCTTATTTTTGTTGTTAGATGCTATGAGTCAGGCCCGACTCAAAGTGACCCTGTGTACAACAGAACGAAACATTCCTGGACACTGTGCTGTCCCTGGCACTATGTCAGTGCTACTCTGCTATTCATAGAGTTTTTCAATGGCTGATTGTTTCAGGATTGTTTCAGGATTGGGCTGCCAGGCCATTCTCCTGCCTTTGCAGTGCTAGAGCTCAAACTCAGGGACTCAGACTGTGCAGAGCAAGCACTGTTTCAATTGAACTAAACCCCAGCCCAACATCAAAACCACATCCATTGAAATAATATCTGATCACAGTCAGAATGGCTAGCATTAACAAAACAAACAACAAATGCTGGCAAGGTTGAGGGAAGAAAGGAACTCTAGTACACTGCTGGTGGGAATGGAAATTGATGCCCTCACTATGGAAATCAGTATGGAGATTCCTCAAAAAACTGAAAATAGAACTACCATATGACCTGGCTATACCACTCCCTGGTGTATATTCAAAGGCATATAAGTTGATATACCATAGAGGTATCTGGTCATTCATGTCTATTGTGGCACTGTTCATAATGGCCAAGATATAGAGTCAACCTAAGTGTCCATCAACAAATGAGTGAATAAGAAAACTGTGGCATATATGCACTATGGAGTTTTATTCAGCCGTAAACAATGTTGAATTTATGACATTTGCTGGAAAATGGATGAAATTAGGAATTATCATTTTAAGCAAAATAATCCAGACCCAGAAAGACAGACATCCTGTTTTCTCTCATATGTAAATGTTAGATTTCAGTATATTTTCACTATTAAAATATATAGGCCATGAAAGTAGTGGGGGGTCTATGTAGGGGGAGAAAAAGGACTAAAGACAAGGGGGATGGAGCAATAGGAAAAGGTCATCAGAGAAAAGGAAAGAAATATCATGTTTTGTCCCTAAGGCAAAATCTGGATTTGTATGTGTGTGTGTGTGTGTGCGTGTTTACATATATGATTTATTGTTGTTAGATGTCATCAAGTCATGAGTGGCCCATAGTGACCCTCATAGAGTTTTCAACAACTGTTTTGAGATTGCTTTGGGAATGCATTGCCACATCCTTCTCTCAATATATGATATATATATATATACTATATATACATATATATGTGTGTATACACACACACACACACACACATAAACACAAACAAGTCATGTAAGTATAAGTAGGACCATTGTTTGGGAAGGAAGGGGTTGTGACAGAGAATAGGGGTCATGACAAGGGCCTACTTGATTTCTCATAAGGCTACAATCAAGATGTCACCTCAGAGTTGCTGGTTTCATCTAAAGACTCAGTAGTGAAGGATTCTCTCCTATTTCACTCAGAGATTTCTGGCAGAATTCAGTTTCTGTGAGCTGTTGGCCAGAGGCCATCCTTGGTTCTTGCCATGTGGGCATCTTCCATGTGGCAGTTTTTCTCATCAAAATGTATAAGCTAAAAAGGCAACAGAAAATATTGGCTAGCAAGTTGGAAATCACAGCTTTTTATAACCTAATCATATAAGTAGTACATCATCTGGTCTGCTATCATCTATTTGCTAGAATCAAGTAACTAGTTTCAACAAACCCTCAAGAAAAGAGAATTACACAGGAAAAAACAACAGAAGGTGGGGATCGTGGGACCATTATGGAAGTCCATCTATTGTAAGGCACTAAATACTGTACTTTGCATAGTAATTTTTACCTGCCAGCAATTGTGCTTTCTAAGGGCTGGGATTTAGCTCAGTTGGTAGAGCGCTGCGCTGCAGTCTCTGAGGTCCTGAGTTCAATTCCCAGCACCACAAAAATGGGAGAAGGGCCTGGAAATTCACTCCCAAGGCAATCCTGAAATAGCCATTGAAAACCCTGTGAGGGTCGCTATCCGACTCGAGGGCACCTAACAACAACAACAATATCTCTAGTAATGGAGTCACATTGGTCTACTAAAAACTTATGTCTCCTAAGGCATTCCTTATTATGTAAATATACTATTGATACTGGCAATGTCAAATCATTACTTCTTTCCTGAGTATTAAGCTATTGAACACAAGAAAGACAGTTTTCTTGTGTTTTTCTGACAGTTTTTCTGATATGCAATGGCAAAAGAAATAGATATGAGAGGGTGGCTAGCAAAACTGGCTGGGAGACATCCCATGAAGAAGGGAGAGAGGAATCTTTTTCTTTTCCCCCTTTTTTTTCATATATTAATTGCAGAAAATGATGAGTCCCATTATGACATTTTCATACATATATATAATACTGTCTTCATTGACTCTTATCCTTAAGATATTAAGGATAATGTGGGTAATAATAATGCTACTCCCACAATCAGCTTAGTTATGGTCACTAAATATTTTGAAAGCTGGGACACTCTCAACATCTGTGACTGTTGCAGGAGACTGATGAGCAGAATTCAAAATTGTGGAAGCTCTCCTCTGCACATGTTGTGTGTATTTAGGTAGAGAGATGATTCTCATATCAGAGATTTAAAGAGAAATTTTGCTGGGCATGGTGGCTCATGCCTGTAATCCCAACAACTCCAGGCAGAGGCAGGAGGATCACAGGTCTGAGGCCAGAGGCAGCCTGTGTAACTTAGCGAGACCCTGTCAAGGTAAAAAATAAAATATAGGCTAGAGGCACAGCCCAGAGGTAGAGTACTTGCAAAGTATGTGTGGGGCCCTGGGTTCAACCTCCAAGGAAAGAAAGGAAGAAAAAGAAAGAAAGAAAGAGAGAGAGAGAGACAGAGAGAGAGAGAGAGAGAGGGAGGGAGGGGGGGAGGGAGAGAAAGAAGAGAAAAGAAGAGAGAAGAGAAGAAAAGAGAGAGGGAAGGAGGGAGGGAGGGAGGAAGGTGGGAAGGAAACAAAAAGGAAGGAAGGAAGGAAAGAAGGAAGGAAGGAAGAAAGGAAAGGAAAATAGAGAAACGTGGCTGCGCCACATGGTGCATGCATATAATCCTGGTGACTTGAGAGAAGGAGGCAGAAAGATAGCAAGTTCAAGATCAGAAGTACTCAAACAGCATAGCAAGACTGTCTCAAAATAAAAATTTAAGCCGGGAGCGGTGGTGCACACCTGTAATCCCAGCAGCTTGGGAGGCGGAGGCAGGAGAATCACAAATTGGAGACCAGAGACAGTCTGCGTAACTTAGCGAGACCCTGTCTCAAAAAGTAAAAAAAAAAAAGGGCTGGGGATGCAGCTCAGTAGTCCAGCATTTGCAGGGCATGCAGGTGCGAGGCCCTGGGTTCAACCCCCAGTACCGCAAAAATAAAATACATAAATAAATAAATAAATAAGATAAATAAAAATTTAAAAAGGGGTGTTGGGGGTGCACCTCAGTGGTATAGCTCTTAGTATATGTGAAGCCCTGGGTTCAGCTCCCCAGCACCATGAAAAAAAAAAACAAGAATTTCCTTTCACAATTTTCTTAGGAATTACAATTTATGACTTTAAAAGCAGTTCTGCCCTATGGTGAATATCCCATCTTTACACAAGTCAGTACATATATGCCTAGGTTTGTAAATTTAGAATAAAAATAGAGAATTTGGAGCTACCCATAGACCCAGGACTTAAACTATTTGCCAGTCAGAATAAGATGTCATTTAGACCAATATATCAATTCAAATTTTAGGTTTTAGGTCAGGCAATGGATCTTCCCTTAGTTTTCTCTTTACTATACATTTGTGTTGCCACTGTAAGGGGAGTGGGTAAAGGTCCTATATACATGTTTTCCTTCAGTAGAGCACAAACTTCTGTTCATCATTGTGTTCCCTATTTCTGATACATACAAGTCATTCATTAATGTTACACAAGAGGTTAATCCATCATGATAACATGCAGGTCTTGGGAGCAACAAAAACAACTTCCAAAACTTCCGAGGTCTATCTATGGTCTTATTGCACTGACTAAAAATAAGGATTTGCCTTATGAACTCATTGGAGGCATGAATCATGATATAACATACTTGACAGGACCATATTATAATCACCTATGACATTTTTAAAAAGGGATAGTTGCCATATTGGTTTAATATTTTATTACTTAGGGATTGTTCCAACCACCATGATTCTGCTTAATTTAAAAGACTATAGAGGGAAGCAAAGATTTTTATCTCAAAGAAATTGAGAATGGCAAGCAACAATGTACTAGTGACTAACTCTTGTCATATATCCCAGATCAATAACAGAGCAATTAAGATGGGAAAAGTTGATGGAGTAAGTTCTAAGGTATGTATTTTTTCACAGATACACATTCAACCATGGTAAATTTAAAACTGTAAATCAGTATTCCTAGGAAAATGATTAATTTTGTATACATTTTAAAATAAATATATAATGCAATCTTGCATACATTTGGACTAAATATCCATTTGCTCAAAATAGATGATGATTTACAGAAAATAGAGAGCACTGTGTTGTTGTTGTTGTTGTTGTTGTTAGGTGCCGTCGAGTCAGTATCCCACTCATAGCAACCCTCTGTACAACAGGGGAAACACTATTATCAGTGCTTCTCTGCCATTCATAGGGTTTTCAATGGTAGATTGATTTTTGGGAGGGGGTTGCCAGGTCCTTCTCCCAAGCCTACAGCTTCTGGTGTTCCCAGGCGGTCTCCCATCCAGGTACTAACCAGGCCTGACCCTGCTTAGCTTCTGAGATCTGACGGGATTGTTGTTGTTAGATGCCATCAAATCAGGTCCAACTCATAGCAACCCTAAGTACAACAGAATGAACCAATATTTGACAATGTGCCATGCACAAGATCCCACTGTTGCAACCACTGTGGCAATCTGTCTAGTTGAGGGTCTTCCTTTTTATTTGTTGATCTGCCCCTCTCCCAATCATGATATCCTTCTACCAGGGATTGGTTCTTCCTGATAACATGTCCAAAATACGTAATTTACAGTCTAGCTATCTTTGCTTCCAAGGAGCACTCTGGTTGCACTTCTTCTAGGATGGATCTGTCCATGGTACATTCAATGTTTGTCTCAAGCACCATAATTCACAAGCATCAATTCTTCTCCTGTCACCCTTGTTTACTGTCTAGCTTTTACAAGTATGTAATGTGACTGAAAACACCATGACAGGAGTCAGGTGCACCTTCATCTTCCATGTGACATCTTTACTTTTCAGAGACCCCTGTACCTTTATTTTCTATTAAAAGTATAAATGAAGCAATACTATTTGATCTTTAATGCTATTAATCAAGCATGCATATTGTGGATTGTGGTAGGGGTTAATAATTGTTTTCCAAAACTTGTGTTCTCATTTTTTTTTTTTTTTTGTATGGCATAGGCTAGACTACATTTCTCAGCTTCCCATGCTTTAGGAGTTCTGGTCAATGAAATTTCTAGTGACATGTCCCACTTCCGGGCTCTATCTGCAAAACTTTCATGGAAGCACTTCCATGTTCTTTTTCCTCTTCCATTTTCAAGGCCATATGTTGAAAATGACAGTCTTTTCTAAAGTAAGTCTCTAAATAACTATATAAAAGTGTGTTTCCCTACTGACTCCTCCTTCTAAGATTGTTTCATGATTATTAAATAAACTATTATTGTATGAGGATTTTTGTTACAGAAGCTAAGGTTAGCATTACAAATATATGCACAAAATTATGTAGCTTATAAATATTTGGATCAGAAATATCTAAACTTAAAATAGTATTTCCTTGTTGTTGTTGTTGTTGTTCTTAGGTGCTGTTGAATCATGTCTGACTCACAGCAACCCTCATAAGGTTGTCAAGGCTGTTTCAGGATTACCTTGGGAGTGGATTGCCATGTCCTTCTCCCATTTTTGCGGTGCTGGGAATTGAACCCGGGATGTCAGAGACTGCAGACAACTGCAGACAACTGAGTCTACCAACTGAGCTAAATCAGTATTTCCTAGAGATGCAAAAGGTGTGCTTAAAAAAATTATACTAGTAATTTGAAATTATATGAATAAAATATATACAGAAAATTATTCTTAGACTATAACATTTTTAAAGGAAGCATTACAGATATTTATGTGTGTCCAGCTATATCAAAAAATATCACTGATAAAATGTTTTTATAGAATCAAAGAAAGGAATTTCTTTTATTCTCTTTGGTTACTTGTCTCCCATACTGCTGAAGGAAAAATAATTGGTAATGCTACCAGTACTTCAAAAAGTCATAGAATTTAGCAACTATAATTTTTTGGTTTATCATAGCAACATGAAAAAAGTCTTAAATCAGAATTAATTTTTTATTGCTAAATAGACTGTCTCTGGACATAGGATTTATAATGAAATTACTGGCAGATTTTTAACTATAATGGAGCAAATGAAAAGACTATAGCAATTGAAAATGAGTTTTCTGATTTGAGATCTGTCAAAATAATAAATTGAATGTTTTTCATTTGGTTGGTTGGTTTCTTCTCTAATGTTTCATTAAATATTCTAAATCTGTATTTTGAACTAATTTTGTATCACCTCGCCTAAGATTTTAAATATTCAGTGTTGTTAATCTCTTGAAGGGATATTTGTCACACTATATAAGCAAGCAGTAAAAAGTAAGCAGAAATGAGCCTCCTGCTGAGTTATTTACTTGGATTAAGTGTATCCTCTAAAATATTTGACCTAATGTATTTAGCTATAACAACCCAAGAGCTAATAAAATGTGGATTACACAGAGAGTTCATCAAAATTTAATATAAACTGCATGAAAAGAAAAATTAACTCTGTGATAACTTGAAAGCAGGAAAATCAGTATTAGAAGAAAAACAGAACAAGTTAAAAACTTCAAAAGATGTTATACTGAAACTTCTGTGATTGCACTTGCCATTGGAAAAATAAACTTTAAATGCATTACAATAGAATTTTTAAGAGCATTTCTCAACTTATAACATTTATGTTACATTTATACTCTGCAGGTAAAACAGAAATTATCGTTACTACTTTACAGATAATAGAACAAACTAATGGATTCTTTAAATACCATTTAGTAACAAAAATAATAATTTGGGATGCCTCAGGTCACCTACCTTTGGAATTCATTTAAGGAACAAAAATAAGTGGTGTTTTCTAGTCTAAATTGCAAACTATAATTTTATGGTTCATTTAAATCACATACATATTTATAAAAGTTTTGAAGCAATTTAGGAAGTTAATCAACTTCTTACAATTTGTTCAACCAGAACCAAAGTCTTCTTTGTGATTTCTAAACCAGTTCTTTTACCACTAAGGCGTTACTATGAAAAAACATTTAACTGTTTTGTCATACCGGCCTAGTTGGGTTGTTGTTGTTGTTAGGTGCTGTCGAGTCAGTATTTGACTCATAGTGACCCTCATAGGGTTTTTTTTTTATTAGAAAAAAATGAAAGTGGATCCGCATCTCTCAATATACACGAGAGTTAACTCAAAATGGATAAAAGATCTCAACATAAAACCAGAAACTTTCAAACTCATAGAAGGCAAGATAGGCAATACACTCCATCATATGGGCATTGGAAAAGATTTCCTTAATAGGACCCCAATTGCTCAAGAAATTGCAACAAGAATAGATAAATGGGACCACATCAAATTAAGAAGCTTCTGCACAGCAAAAGAAACAATTAACAGAATCAAGGAAACCGCCACAGAATGGGAAAAAAATCTTCGCATTTTATACATCTGACAAAGGGCTAATTACTAGAATTTATAAAGAACTCAAGAAAAAAAAACCCAAAAACCTCATAGGGTTTTCAATGGCTGACTGTTATGGGATTGCCTTGAGAGTGGATTGCCAGATCCTTCTCCCATTTTTGTGGTGCTGGGAATTGAACTTGGGACCTCAGACTGCAGCGCAGCACTCTACCAACTGAGCTAAATCCCAGCCCATTCACATTCTGATCTAGTGAGCTTTTAAGGGAATCTGTGGAGCAGTGCCTGTAAGACAGAATCCTAAGATAAGGGAGTCATTGAGGCTTAACTCCGGGCTCTTGGTCAGCCTGGGCACCTCAATTTGGTCTTTTTTCCCGTCTTTTAACAAACCTTTCACTTTCCTCATAAATATCTTTGATATCATGCCACAACTCATTTGGCCTTTGAGCATTAGGGTGTGGCCTCTGAACTCAGGTGTGATATATTCAAGGTTGTACCTTGTCTCTCATACACTTGGTCTAATTTTCTTCAATTTTAGTTTGAACCTGCATATGCCCAGTGGAAGGCCAGATATATAATCAGCACCTGGTTTTGTTCTGACATTTGATATTGAGTTTTTCTGCCATCCCTTTCCACAAATGTAATCAATTTGGTTCCTGTATGTCCCATCTGGTGAATTCCATGTGTATGTTCACCATTTATGTTGGTGGAAAAAATGTATTTGCAATGAAAAGGTCATTGGTCTGACAAAATCTTATCATGCCACCTCCACCAGCGTTTCTGTCACCAAGGCCATATTTTCCAACTACTGAGCCTTTTTTATTTCCAACTGTTGCATTCCATTCACCAGTAATTATTAGCGCATTCTGATTGCATATTTGATCTATTTCAGATTGCAGGAGCTGATAAAAATCTTCCCTATCTTCATTTGTGGCCTTAGGGTGGGTGTGTAAATTTGAATAATAGTTATATTAGCTGGCCTTCCTTACAAGTGTGTGGATATTATTCTACTACTGATGGCATTGTACTTTAGAACAGATCTTGAGACGTCTTTTTTGATGATGAATGCAACCCCATTTCTCTTTTGTCATTCCCCATTCATAGGGTTTTTGATGGCTGTTTCAGGAGTGGGCTGCCAAGTCCAACTCCCTAGTCTGTCTTAGTCTGGAAGCTCAGGTGAAACCTGTTCACCACGTGTGACCCTCCTGGTATCTTCAATATTAGTAGCATAGCTTTCACCATGACAGCAAGACACAAGCCCCCACTACTGGGAAACTGACAGATATGTTGGGGGCCTGGCAAATTGTTGCTGTTACTGTTGTTGTTGTTAGATGCCGTCGAGTCGAGTCTGATTCATAGCACCCTATGTACAGCAGATCGAAACACTTCCCAATTCCGTGCCAGGCAAATGATCTTATTTATGTTTAAGCCCATTGTTGCAGACACTGCGTCAATCCATCTGGTGGAGGGTTTTCCTCTTTTGCATTGACCTGCCACTCTCCCAAACATGATGTCCTTCTCCAGGGATTGTTCTCTCCTGACTAGATGTCCGAAATATGTAAGACACAATTTGGCCATTCTTGCTTCCAAGGAGCACTCTGGTTGCACTTCTTCTAAGACAGATTTGTTGGTTCTTGTGGCAGTCCATGGTATATTCAATAGATGTCTCCAACACCACAATTCAAAAGCATCAATTCTTTTTCAGTCTCTCTTGTTCAATGTACAGCTTTCACAACCATATGATGCCACTGAAAATACCATGGCATGAGTCAGACGCACCTTTGTCTTCAATGTGACATCTTTGCTTTTCAATACTCTAAAGAGATCTTTTGCCACAGCTTTTCCTAGAGCAATGCGTCTTTGGATTTCTTGACTGCTGCTTCCCCGGGTGTTGATTATAGAGCCAAGCAAAGCAAAATCTTGGACAACATCAATCTTTTCTCCACTTATTGTGAAGTTGCATGCTGACCCAGTTATAAGTATTTTTGTTTTGTTGATGTTTAGACATAACCCATATTGAAGGCTATGATCTTTGATCTTCATCAGTAAATGTTTTAAATCCTCTTCACTTTCAGCAAGCAGAGTGTTGTCATCTGCATAACGCAGGTTGTTAATGAGTCTTCCTCCAATCTTGATGCCACGTTCTTCCTCATAAAGTCCAGCTTCTCAGATTATTTGCTCAGCATATAAATTGAAGAGATAGGGTGAAATTATACAGCCCTGATGCACACCTTTCTCAACTTTAAACCACTCAGTGTTTCCTTGTTCTATTCGAACAACTGCCTCCTGGTTCATGTACAGATTTCTCATGAGCACAATCAGGTGTTCTGGTATTCCCATTTTCCAAAGTGTTATCCATAATTTGTTATGATCCACACAATCAAATGCCTTTGCATACTCAATAAAACAGATAGACATCTTTCTGATATTCTCTGCTTTCAGCTAATATCCACCTGACATCAGCAATAATGTCCCTGGTTCCCCGCCCTCTTCTGAATCCCGCTTGATTTTCCAGTAATTCCCTGTCTATATAGTGTTGCAGTTGCTTCTGAATGATCTTTAGTAGAATTTTGCTCGTGTGTGATATTAATGATATTGTCCGATAGTTTGCACATTCAGTTGGATTCCCTTTTTTGGGAATAGGCACAAATATGGCTCTCTACCAGTCACTTGGCCAAGTAGCTGTTTTCCAAATCTGTTGGCATAAACATGTTAACACCTCCAGTGCTGCATCTGTTTGTTGAAACATCTCTATTGGTATCCCATCAATTCCTGGAGCTTTGTGTTTCGCCAGTTCTTTCAAGGCAGCTTCCACTTCATCCTTCAACACCATTGGTTCCTCTTCATATGCAGCCTCTTGGAATGGTTG
>VMDO01005287.1:0-49473 GCA_007922755.1 Pedetes capensis
ATATAGAAAAATACTATATAGTAAAAGATAGAGAAGACTTGGATGGGAAACTTAGATAGGAAGGGGGGAGGGAGGAAACATAGAGGAGGGTAAGGGGTAACCTATGTGAATAATGCTTATCAAATTGCATATATGAAAATTGTCACAACGAAAAGCATGTCAAAACGAATCACATTATGATGTACATTAAAAATTTCTAATAAAAAAAAATTTCCAATTAAAAAAAGAAGTAAAAATGGAGTAGAGTTGCCGCCCAGTGGTAGACTGCTTGCAAAATCATGCTTGAGGCCCTGGATCCAATACCCCATTACCAAAAAAGTAAATAAGTACATTAAGCCCTATCAACCTAGGTGTTTTCTTCTTGCCAAAAAGACACTGGGGTTTATTGTTGCTTTTATTACTAGATTGAAATTAGATTGCTCATGTCTGAACTCTCATCTGCACACTGAGGACATGAGCAAAGGTGCAAAAGCAGAGAAGTGTAGGACCCACAATATTGGATCCAGTGACAAGAACGGAATGAACATTTCTTATTTTGGAAAACTTGGCTAAGACTGTGGCCAGGTTTGAGTGCCTAGGTTGCTCATGGCATTTATCCTGAAGATTCTGTGGAGGTAGAGGAGGGTCATGACTTGTGTTGGAGGAAGGATACCACATGAGTTTTACCTTCTAAAAAGATTACATTATGGAAATAGCATGTGGGTCACAGCCGTGTTGCTCAAAGTATGGTCAGGAAACAGCAGGCCATATCACCAGGAGCCCAAATCCAGACCTGCTGAGTCTGAATATTCATTTCAGTAAGCTCAACTGCTTCCTGTGTGCATTAAAGTCTGAGAGGTACTGAGGTAGAATATGAGAAAATCAGTTTCTCCTTGGCTTTAGTACTTGTACAAGGAGGAGATCTGAGAGACATTTGAATTTGAATGCAGGTTTGTTCCAGGGTGAAGTTAGAGAGCAGGTACTGCTCAGGACTCACCAAGATGGTCCCATTCCCTAATACTTACCAATGGTGTAGCCTCAAGGATTATAATTTCTCCAAGAGAGGCAGTCTTTTTATTCTGTAATCAAATGTCCAGTGCCCAAAGATATTTCCTGAATTGATCAGTTTATTGAAATGCTTTGTTGTTGTTGTTGTTGTTAGGTGCCGTCGAGTCAGTATCAGACTCATAGCGACCCTCTGTACAACAGGGGAAACACTATTGTCAGTGCTTCGCTGCTGTTCATAGGGTTTTCAATGGCAGATTGATTTTTGGGAGGGGGTTGCCAGGTCATTCTCCCAAGCCTACAGCTCTGGTTTTCCCAGGTGGTCTCCCATCCAGGTACTAACCAGGCCTGACCCTGCTTAGCTTCCGAGATCTGACGGGATTGGATGCCACAGGGCTATGGCTGCAGGCTATATTGAAATGCACACACACACAAATAAGCAAAAGAGATATATAAAATATGTTGTTGTTGTTTTAGGTGTCCTAGTCTAATTTATAGCAATCCTCCGAGGGTTTTCAATGGCTAATTATTTCAGGATTGCTTCAGGAGTAGATTGCCATGTCCTTCTGCTTTCCCAGTGCTGGGGATTGAACTCAGGTCTCCGGAGAGTGCAGAGCAGCGTTATACCAACTGAGCTAAACCCCAGCCCCATATGAAAACATAAGTGAAACTAAGTAAAAGAAAATCCCTCGAGCACAGAGTACCAGTACTGAACCAAGCACCATGCATCCACAGAAGAAATTACCCAAATGGTCCAAGATACCAGTCCCTTGAAAGTGACACGTGAATGGGTCCAGATAGGCACCAAGTTGTCAGCAATGAAGTAAAAGACCTGTTTACTTAGGCAAAGCCTCTGAGACAATGCCAATTCCAAGTGAATACTTGAAGAGTAGAGTCACAAGATGCTTTTTAAATGGCAGTCTGAAAGCATCGGTATTTAAAGTCCCAGAGGTTGTATTATCTCATCTTCCAAATATCAGTTTTCAAAGGAAAAGTCCCAGGCATGGACTTTTTCGTTTGCATATGGTTCCCCAGTTATCCCTATAGCTTTCAATCAGCCTGTTGTCAAGGTGACTATCAAGCCAGGCAGTTGGCTCAGATACAGCCTGTGTTATAAGAGAAAGTGCAAAGTGGAGTTAGTGCTGCACAGTTACATTAATCATAATTAAAATACCAATTTACTTAGATGTACAGAAATGGTAGCATGACAAAACATATATGACAACCATAAGCTAAATTCAAGATGAGCTTTTTAAGCCTAATTAACTGGGAGTAGGATAATACCATTAACAAGAAATTGCAGTCCTGGATACTTGGGGGAAGAGAAGGGAAGAGACATTGAATTAGTTTAAAATATGCTATCCCAGGAATCTCTTTGTCACAAGACCTCCCGTGGCTCCTACCATGTGAACAAGATCATGCACTACTAGGGGTAGTAGTGCATGAGTGGGGCCAGCCCTGCCCTTCCCCTCCCTGTGTTCTGCATTGTTAGCCCTTTGACATTCTGAAAACATATGTCTTCATTTTCTTTTGAAAGCCCCTGTCATTTTGCTTAGCTCTGGACTTACTTAAGATTAAAGTTCTGATCAAAAGGTATGACCAGGACCTTGCACCCTAGTGCCAAAGGAAGTTTTGTTGTTTTCAGGGAGTTTTGCCACAGGCTTCAGTGGGGTTTTCACAGAGTGGTGAGAAGGGTGAGGTAAGAAAAAAGCAGCCACCCTGAGTGAGCATAGTGGTAAAACTGTTTTAACCATTTGCAAGAGCAGCGCTTTTTGCCCGCTGCCTCCTGAATGCAAGAGCATGTACCATGCACAGTATTGCACAGAGAAAGTGCAGAAGAGAAAAATGAAGAGAGTAAAAATGCTTTAGAGTACATTATTCCCACTTCTGTGTCTTTTTAATTACAGTGAAATTCACACAATATAAAATTAACCATTTTAAAGTGCCCAATAGAACATCACAATGTGGTGTGACGAACACTTTTAGAACATTTAGTTCTAAAACATTGTCCATCATCCCCAAAGGAAACTCCATCCCCCACCACAACTCTTAGCTGATGTGTCTTTTTAATGCACATACAATTTTTTTTCTAGCCAATTGGTCTCATGCTATTTGTAGAGTTTTGTACACTACATTTTGTCACTTAAAAGTTTTTATCTTGTGCATTTTCTTGGTCTTTCAAACTTTATCCTGGGTTTTGTCGTTGTAAATAACCATGGTCTTTCAGGTAGATTTTCTTCTTTGGAAAGCATCTGGCTTCTTGGGCACCTGTGTTTGGAATGCTGTAGCCTTCCTGGGGATGTGTTTTTCATATCTGGGGCCCCACTCACTATTGCATTTCTCAAACTTCGCTTAAGAAGGGATTGTAGACCTAGCCCAGCACAGCTCATTTTTCCCTGATTGCAAGTGTTATCAAATGACTCTATCAAGGGAATGTAGAATGAATTTCTCTATTTCTATCAGCAAAATGTGAAGTTTAGATTTCACCTTTTAGCCCCTGGGAGAGAAAAATGTCATTAGCTTTAAATTGCCTCTCCATTTTCCACACAGCTTCAGTTTTTACTGCTAGCAAAAATTACCATTGGGAACATAATGTGTGTGTAACTTGGGACTACCCATATTTGTCTTTTTTCTAATCATTGGGGTATAATTACAAACCAGAATGCATGAGGAGGTGGGTAAGACACCTCGTTTTATATGACTCCGTTGCTTCTGAGCTCTAAGGTCTCCAGCAAATAATTTAGTCATAAATTAGGGAATTGAAAGTGCAGCCCTTTAGAGAGCCAGTGAGTGAAGAACGGTGGTTACATTTGTGAAGTGTTGATAATCAATGCAATGTTTGAAAACAAACATGAAAGCTACACAAAAGAGAATCACATGTGGTCCCCAAAGTCAAAAATACTTCCCGGCATTTTACAGAAAAAGTTTGCTGGCTCCAATAATAATACAAGTTGAGCATTCTTAATTCTAAAATTCAAAATCTGAAATGCTCCAAAATTCAAAACACTTTTAACACAGATATGAGGCTAAGAAGTAAAATATTTAATAACTGATCTAATGTGATTAATGCAGGCATACTAAAAATATTGTAGTAAATTTCCTTTGGGCTTTGTAAATAGGTTTATATAAAACACAAAGGAATTTTGTGTTTACACTTGGGTCCCATCCCCAAGATATCTCTTTAGATATATGCAAATGTTCTGAAATCTGATGAAATCCCTAACACTTCTGGTCCCAAGCACTTCAGATAAGGGATAACCAACTTATAATGAATAAGAGCAGCAGCAGCAAGATTTTTGTTCCATATTATATGTCAGATACTGTTCAAAGTGCTTGTATGTATTCATTAATTCTCACAGCAACTCAGTGAGATAAGTATTATGATTATCCTTATTTTACAGAGAAGAAATAGGCCTAGAGAGGCCAGGTAACTTGCCCAAAGTCACATAGCCAGGAAATGGTGTTTTGAACAGTGGCAGTGGCACCATGTAAATGCTGTATTCTACCACAAATTGGGTCATTTTTTCCCTTGCATAAAGAAAATTGGGAACAGTACCTTCTACGTGTAACATGGGATGATTTTGTTGTAAATAGCAACAACAACAACAACAACTTAGGTAAATGTTTTAGTGTGGTTATCTGTGGGAGAAATAGGCTTAGAAAATCACACCTCAGATTGGTGGTCTACAGTACATTCCTCAAACACATCCACACATCAAGGAGACTGCCTAGTCAAATCAGCAAGAGAAAGCCTTGTCTAGACTTGTTTCTTTACCCTATCTCACTTGGAACTATTATTATTTCTCACTTTGAGACTAGAGTTTCTTCTCAGGTGCCAGGTGCTGGGTTCCTGGGATATAACCTTTGTAACATCTCTATTTTAGTTTTTGGTTCAAAAACCAAATGGGGACTGGAG
Organism: Pedetes capensis; assembly: GCA_007922755.1. Lineage (NCBI taxonomy): Eukaryota > Metazoa > Chordata > Mammalia > Rodentia > Pedetidae > Pedetes > Pedetes capensis. The sequence continues at coordinate 4,901 of VMDO01005287.1, forward strand.
ACCAGTCCAAGACTTTTGTTTGATTAATGACACTGTAATTCCTTTACACTCAATAGTGTCAAATCCTTATGTTCTTTCCCAAATACCCGAAGGCATAGGATGGTTTATAGTTTTAGATCTGAATGATGCCTTTTCCTCTATTCCCCGGCATCCTGACTCTCAACTCATCTTTGCTTTCAAGGACCCCTCTGATCAGTCTTCCTAATTGACCTGGACAGTGCTGCCTCAAGGGTTTAGATACAATCTCCATTTGTTTGGCCAACCCTTGACCCAGCCTCTACATCATTTTAAGTATCCATCAGCCTCAGTTCTACAATTTGCAGATGACCCCCTTTTCTGCATCCAATCTAAAAAGGATTGCCAGGAGGGCCCTCAAATATTCCTAAGCACAAGGTTTCTAAGGCCAGAGCACAACTATGTCAAGAAAAAGTTAAATATTTGGGGTTAATTTTAAAGGAGGGATCTTCAGCTTTGGGGGATGACAGACCACAACCCATTCTCTCTTATTGCCTCCACAGAACTCTAAAACAACTTAGAGGTTTTTAGGAATCTTGGGTTTTGTAGGGTTTGGCTTCCCAGCAATGGGAAGGAGGCCAGTCCTCTGTATGATCTATTTAAACAAAGCCTATCTGAACCAAATGGGCTTTTCATTTTATTCCTCTAGTACAAAGCAACTTGGGCATATTGGTGGGAGTAGGCACTGGAATATCTGGACAAGGACTGGCATCATATACCTACCACAACCTCTCTTTTGAATTAGCTTCTGGCTTAGAATAGATTTCCTTAGCCTTTGAGATCCTCCAGGACTAAGGAGATTCATCAGCTTCTGTGGACCTTCAAAACCACCCTGGGCTAAACTTACTGACAGCTGTCCAGCGAGGTATTTGCTTGCTCTTTGAAGAGGAAAGTTGTGTCTATGCAAGTCGTTGGGGGTAATAAGAGACACAGTGAAACAACTCAGAGAGTAGGCTACTAAGCTTTGTGAACAAACATCTCAGGACTGGATGTCTTGGCAACATTCTTGCAGATGGCTGCCTTGGCTGCTCCCCTTTGTGGGACCATTGTTGAGCATAGGACTAATTCTTCCATTTGGACCCTACATTAGAAATTTTCTCATTAAAATTGTTTCCTCCTGTTTAGAATCTATCAAACTACAAATGATTATGGAAACAGAGCCTCAATGGACAGAACCTATTTTCCAGGGACCCCTAGAGTGACCCTCTGCAGAGGAGCCCTAACTGCTGTCCTTGACTTCACCCCCTCACAGCATGAGGAAGCCAAAGTGGTCCTCATCCTATACTCCCTTAACAGCAGTTGGGGCCCCCTCCTCTGAAAGGGGGTTTGAAAGGAGTTAGCAAATTTGAGGCAGGACTAGGGAAATAGGGCCTGGAGATAGAGAACCACTGAGGCAAGGTAACTGATTAGGTTCCCTGAGTTTCCATGAGATCACCCATGCTTCAAGCTAAGTAGATAGTGACTTCATTCCCAGACTGATACTTCACATCACCTCACCTGACAGATCAAGATCTAGGTAGAAACAACAGAATGGGCCTCCCAACCCTCCCCTTAGGAATTTGCAATAAAAGACCCTGGGCAAGTTGCTCCCATGGCTACCTGGTCCAGAAAGCTTTTGTCTGTCCTTCTAATAAAATCTTTTTTGCTATTACTTGCCTTTGCTATTTGCACACTTATTCTTTGCACACTTATTGGCACACTTATTTGCACACTTATATGTTGCAAGGTTTTAGAAGTCCTTGAAGTTTTAGGTTTAGGACTAAGAAGGCCTTTTTTGGTTTCTGGTTTTAAGGGATCTTGTCTTTGATGAGGAAGGTAGTTAGGGTCCTTAAGGGCAATTTTAACTGGTTTGGCTTTGACAAATCATCCTGTCTTTTCTTGGGTGGCCCACACTTTAGAATTTATCTGTTTCCATTGGAAGTAAACAGAGGACTGGATCAGGTTCAATGTTCATGTACATAGTAGTGCCCACTTTGGCTAATATGTCCCTTCCAAGGAGAGGGGGATGGGTTCTCAGGCATGATCAGGAATCCATGAGAAAAGATCTGCTGTCTCCAGTCACAATGTAGTTGTGAAAAGAATCTCTTCATTGGTTTTCCTGAAACTCCCTTAACAGTTATATTTTGAGAGTCAAGGATTCTGGGATTTAAGAGAAAGACTAAGAAGGATGCACTTGTATTTAGGAGAAAATTAATCTCTTTGTCCTAAAGGATCAGACACACCCCAGTCCCCTGGGTCGAGACTACATAGACGGGAGCCAGTGAGGGCTGCTCCAGGTCTTGTCAGTCCTGTTGCTGGCTTTGAGCTATAGACCTGGGGGGCCTTCACTCCCCAGGGCAATTGGCTATCCAGTAATTGACCTCACATGGGGACAGGGTCTTAAAGGTGACAGCCTGGACCTAGGAAGGCCTTCCTTAGGCCCCAGGTGGCAGCTCCATCTGTAGCGACCTGTCCAGCCACAGTTATAGCACCAGACATGGGACTGTGAGATTTGTTGGGCAGCTTTTTGTACAGATATGACCAGGAAAGGTGCCTATCTCTTGTCCAATTGATCCATCTCCTCTTGTATTTCCTAGTCTTGGTTATAATAAACCAAGATAGCTATTTGGAGGTTATCTAAGGTTTGACTGGGTCAAAAACCAATTTTCATAACTTCCTCTGAATGTCGGGAGTAGATTGTATAATGAGTTTATCCTTTAAAATAACTAGGCCCTCAATTGAGTCAGGTAGCATGGGGGGTGTGTTTTCTCAGTGCCTCCCTGAGACCTCTAAGAAAGCTGCAGGATGTTCATCCTCTTTCTGAATAACAGTGGAGAACTTACAGTAACTTATGGGCTTTTGTTATGGGACCTGCGGGGCCCCTCTAGAATGCACACTTAAAAATGTCTGTAATGTGTGTCCCCTATATCTTCCAGGGTCCAATGTGAATCCTGGGTGGATATGCTTGAAGCCCAGTGGGGATTTTTTTCCTTTCTTCTGGTGACATATCTTGTCTAGTCTGAGCCATATGGTATTGTTAGGGTATGTTTTTAGGTGCCATCGAGTTGGATCTGATGCATAGTGACCCTATTTACAACAGAATTAAACACTACCCAACACTGTGCCATGTATATGATCTCTTTATGTTGAATCATTGTTGCAGCCACTCTGTTTCTTCTCATTTTGAGTCATGCCACATCAGCAAAAAGAGGTCCCAGGAGCTTTACTCCATTCTCATCATTAAGGTTGACTCTACTTTAAGAAGGTAACTCTTCCCCGGTTGTCTCTTCAATGCCTTGGGGACTTATTTTCTGGCACTATATTTGACAGTGCTTCTCTGCTATTCATAGGATTTTCAATAGCTAATTGTTTCAGGAGTGGGCTGCCATGTCCTTCTCCCCAGTCTGTCTTGGTCTAGAAGCTCAGCTGAAACCTTTCCACTATGGGTGGCCCTACTGGTATCTGAAATACCAGTGGCATAGGTTTCAGCATCACAGCAACACTCAAGCCCCCAAAGCATGACAAACTGACAGACATGTGTGGGAGCCATATGGTATTCATCCCCAAACTATTGGGCAACATTTATAATGGATGTCCTCTCATTTATTGTTAAGTTCTGTTCAAGGAATAACATTATATTCCTGCAAGTCAGGTTAAAATTCTGTGTAAGACTCCAGAAATTGTCAATGTACTTATGAGGGTCATCTGCAAATTTCCGCAAATCTGTTCTTAACTGTTTTAAGTCAGGAAAGGAGAAAGGGACATGAACTCCAGTCGTTCCCTTATTATCTATTACTTCCTGTGAAGGGCAAATGGATACTGATCTAAAAGTGGAGAACTTCTCAGCATGAGGTCTCTCTGGGGTGATTTTTTTCTTGTAGGGGGGTTTGAATAAGGATGACAGGAGGAATATGGGAAGTTGTGGAGGGATCACTGTCTGAGCCCTGATGATAATCAGAAAAGAGTCCTTTGGGTGCTGTGAGAGCTGCCAGAAGGGCGGAGTCTAATTTGCAAATCTGCAAGAGTTTTGGATTTTCTCGTAAAGCGAAAAAGACTTGGACATAATGGACTGCTGGCCATTTTCATTCCCATTTACAGAACAGTTCTAGTTGGAGAATGGTGTTATCACTGATGCTTCCCTCAGGGAGCCACACTTCCTCATCTGAAAGTTTCTACAACGGCCATGCTCTGCTGTAGTAGAAAACCAAACACTTCTTTTTCAGAAACTTGGGATCAAATGAGTTTCAATTTTTCATCATGCATTCCAGTGAGGTGTTAGATCTGGGTTTTGAAGAGGAGTTGCCCATCTAAAAGAAATGAACGAGAAGTCTTAGGGTTTCTTGCTATATTCCTTTACTACAGAGGGCATCCCTTCACCATAGATGTGGAAGGAATTTTTCCTGTGATGTACAACCATCAACAGGGCACCAGTCACACTCATTCACGTTCTACTGACTTGGTATGAAATGATCAGTCTGGGTCTCTGACTCAGCTACTTTGGAGAGACTGCAAAGAGGTTTCCTGATCAGTGGCTCCTCTTCTGGGGAGACATTGAACAGCAACCCTAGGAATGGACTCCTTGAAACCCCTATTTTTTATGTTTGATGTTTAGCCAGTTGTAACACTTTTGAAAATATACACATTTTGACACAATATAGAGTTAAGAGGGTTAGTTAAGAAAGTATTTGTCAGTAGTCATTGAGAGCAACTAGGACTATAACGCCATTTGTGGTGGCCTTTGATTAACAAGTTAAAGTCCTTGTCCTTAAGCCTAGATTGAAGGAATACTATCTTGGGAGCCACAGGAACTATGTAATTCCCTATGAGAAGTCCAAACTGATAAGTCACAGCTAATAAAATATTAGATCCATTTTTTTTTTTTTTTTTTTTTTTTTTGTGCAGTACTGGGGATTGAACCCAGGGCTTCGTGCTTGCATGTTCTGCAAGTGCTGGACCACTGAGCTGCACGCCCAGCCCTTTTTTTTTTTTTTTTTTTTTTTACTTTACTTTTTGAGACAGGGTCTCACTAAGTTACAAAGGCTACCTCTGGTCTCGAACTTGCGATCTTCCTGCCTCCGCCTCCCAAGCTGTTGGGATTATAGGCATGCGCCAATATGCCTGGCTTTTAGATCCCTTTTACAAGGAGTCTGGGGTCCACTGGAATGGGAACTTAGGGAAATATTTGGTTTCTGTAGACAAATGGAGTGGATTCTGAAAACTGATCATGTCTAAGGGGGAGTCCCAGAAACAGTCCTGGTAGAGTCTCATAACCTACTCAGGTCTTTCTTAAAAATTGCCTTTTGATTGGGAAAGAGAGAGTTGGTGGGTTCCTTATAGAAGAGAGTGGGAGAGGGTTTTGGTGATAAGATAACAGGGATCAAAGAGCTCCAGTGATTCTTCCATAGGTAGTAGCCTAACAGAGGTTTCACTCAGCACCATGAGATCAGTCTGGACAGGCCAAAGTTGTGGAAGCCACTGTCTACTTGCTCTGTACATTCTCAGAACCTGCTAGGAGCAAAGAAAGAACAGGAGGAAACTGGGTAGGATAAAGCCAACATTCCTCTAGGAGATCAGAGGGCATTTCACCTTTCACCTCAGTCTTAAGAGCAGCACCTTTAAAGGGCTGACGGCAATGGTGATATTTTAAAGTGAGTACATTAACTCAGGTCTTCCACCCCAAAGGGCCAAGGGAGTCATCCTCCGAGGATAAGGAAGCCCTTAGGTCATGTTGGGGAGTGCCTGAACCCCAGATCCTTAGTTGCCTCTAGATCTCAGTGGATTTCTCTGGAAGTTCTGAAGTAAAGGAAAAAAAATGGGAAAGAAGCTTAGCAGAAATGCATAGACAAAGAAGTACTAAGGGTTAGGGAAAGAACTGTAGAGATAAATAGCTCATCTCGCTTACCTTAGCATTGATCTCAGCACCAGCAGTGAGATTAATAACCTGTTATTGCAGAGGTGAGGTCCGTGACCTTGGTGTAGAAAACAAATTTTCAAAACAGGCCACAGAGAAAATGAAACAAAGTTGAGGATCTCATTAGTGCCTGTGAAAGCAGACATAGTTCAGAAGGAAATGTGAGCAGTGAGAGACAGAGAAACAGAAACACATAAGCAAGGCTGTGTAGGTGGCCAACTCTAGGGATGTTTTGCATTTACAGAGTGCTGATTTTCCCATCCCACTTGATCTCGGAAGCAAAGCAGGGTCAGCCTGGTTAGTGCTCAGATGGGAGACCACCTAGGAATATCAGATGCTGTGGGCTAGGGAGAAGGACTTGGCAATCCACTCCCCAAAACAATCCACCATGGAAAACCCTGTGAATAGCAGAGAAGTGCTGACATAGTGCCAGGCATGGCACAGTGTCCCAGTTTTTCATTCCGTTGTACATATAGTCGCTATGAGTCAGACCTGACTCAACTGCACCTAATGACTCCACTGGTTATCAGAGTTGTGTGGCCTCCACAGGCTCTCGATGTTGTTCTCTTGCTCTTATCAGGAGGGCAAAAGAGTGGCTCTGAACAGATGTTCCTCATTGTGAGCCTGGATTGAATGTCCCCTCTGACTGATGGGGTATGTATCATCTAAGAGAAAGTCTATTTCTTCAGTTTCCTCACAGAACACTCATGCAGGTAAAGAACTTTGGCCAGGAAAGGCAGACAGACAGAGAAACAGGGTTGTCCCTCATCCCTAGGATGCTTCCCAATGGGAGAAGTGGGTTTTAAAGCTGTAGTAGAGGGGGGCTGTAGACACCAGTCTACAGTTGCCTCAAATCCCCAAGCCAGGCTTCCTGAGTGACTGGAAAGGGAAAATGAAGAATGAACAGGAGTTAAGAACAAGTCAGGGAAATGAAGGGAGGAGGTAAGCTGATAGAATGGAGGAGCAGGGATGGCTTAAGAGACTCATCAACTTGGTCTTGATCACTCTGTGCCTCTGCCCCCCAAGGGACACCAAAAGTGAGACTGGAGTTTCTTCTCCAAGTGTCCAAGCTGCCAAGTGTCCAGCTCCTGGGTCCACAGACCCAAGAATAAGAGCATAGATAGCAAAGGCAAGTGAGAGTAACAGAGATTTTATTAAAAGGACAGACAAAAGCCTTCATTAAGAGAGATAAAGGGGGTTCTGGTAGGGTTGACTTGGGAACATGTCATGCAGGGTCTTTTATTGTAAATTCTTAAGGGGAGGGTTGGGAGGCCCATTCTGTTGTTTCTACCTAGCTCTTAATGGTTCAGGGGAGGAGATGTGTCCTCTGGTGATGAGGTCACTCTCTACTTTCCTTGAAGCATGGGTGGTCTTGTGGAAACTCAGGTAACTGCCTCATTGGTTCCCTAACTCTAGGCCGATTTCCCTAATCCTGCCTGAAATTTGCTACCTCTTCTGGATGTGACTCTCAGCAAGCTTGGGAACTATTCAGCCATTTTCCACAGTCTGTCTGTCTGTCTGTCTGTCTCTCTCTCTCTCTCTCTCCCTCTCTTCCTCTCCCCCTTCCTCTCTCTCCCTTACACTAATTAAAATCGTTCAGAACTGCTGCCATACAGAAAAAGTCAGGAAAAGATGTCAGAGAGATATTATTCAGCAACACATTTTTTTCTAGAAGCATCAGAACAATGATGTAGTATTGGCATTCATTTCCTCATTTTTACCATAAATATTCTATTTACGGTCCTTGTTTTCCTGCTGCCATCACACTCATCCCTGTATTTGATGTGTGCAGGGTGGGGACCTTTCCTTGAAAGACAAAAAGGATAATGAAACTTTGAAACTCAAAGCTACTGATTGAGATTCCTTGTAATACCTTTTATGTAGAAAGTCTTGTTTAATTTATATGATCAGCTACAGATTTGATTTGTTTGAACTAAACAGGCTGATACTACCTACACAAGAGTAGGCCAGAGACTCTTCGATAGGAGATATATATAGATAGATAGATAGATAGATAGATAGATAGATAGATAGATATAGATATAGATATCAGAGACTCAGCAGGTAGCATTTGCTGCAAGTTGAAATGATATTTACTTTGGCATGACTTAATTTTTGATCTGTGGGAACTGGTACATATCATAAAAAATGTGACCTTGGGGGTTATACATACAAGTCATTAACCAAAGAAGCAAATTTATGAACACCTTTTAATTCATCAGCTGTTTACTTGTTCTCTACTACCAGGGTTTTGTAGGGTTGATAGAGTTGAGACAAAAAATACCCTCTCAAAAAATCTGGTGGTTTCTGACTGACATAGGATGATACTTTTGATTTTCTCATTTTTTAAAAGTTTTCAATTATTTTAGAGCTCTGCACATGGATGCCAAGTAAGTGTTACATAAATTGAATATCTCCTTTTCCTTTTGAATGATTTCTGATAGTTATTGGAACATAATTGCTCTGTGAACTTTGCTCTGTGAGGCACTGAAGAATGTCACCTGTTATCTAAAGTCAATACAAATAACAAAAGGCATTAAAATGCACTGAATGTATGTTTATTTCTCTCCTGATTGCTGTATATATAAGAGTCTATTTTTGGGAGGAGTTAGAAAAGACAAGATTCTGTAGATCCAATAGGACATTGTTACAGGGTATCTGCAGAATCAGCCTCTAAAGAATGCTAACAAGCAGAAACTCTTGGCATGGGAATTTGACACTTCTGCCTCTGAGTCATTACCAAGAACAACATGGTGTCCTTTCCTCTCTTGTGACTATTTAGAGGTCCTTTTTGATTTACCTACCCACTGTTGTCAAGATAACCAGCAAGGCTGACAGCCTGTTTTGACTGTCTGTGAGTGACTGAACTAATTGTGACTAAGAATGTATAAATATTATCCAGGCTTATCCAGTTCTATCTGTCAAACACAGCCACCCATACTCAAAGCTGGCAGCTTATTTCCTGCACAAATATTCATTTACCATGCTTAGAAAGTGATTTAAGAATCAGATGGCGCTTAGTACATTCCTGCTTTAACTTTCATCAACTTCACTCTGTGGACAGAGAATAGCAGGTGAACAATGTATATTACAGGAAGACATTCAGAATGTGCCAAGAAAAAGGACCCATTGCTCTTTTCTCCTCACTTCTTTTTTGGAATTTGAAAATTTTATGAGAATTATTATAGACTTCACAAGGGCTATAGTTATTCTTAGTAAGTTGTTCTGAAGCAGGATAGAAGGACACAGAAAATTTGGAGGAGATGAGAAGGAAAGGATCTGGCTGGAGTCTTATCAATCAAGAATTCCAGCACCACCAAAAAAGGAAGGCTATTTTGAGAATTCCCAGCATAGAAACCTGTGCCTATCTAGGAACCTCACTAAACCAGATTATGGACTATAATTGAAGTTAACAGGACTAGATAATTTCCTTGTGACTAGACTTAGAATTTCCTCGACTATCCTAATTTAGGCATTTTAACAATGCTCCTTTTCCTATCTATAAATCCGCACCATACACCTCCTGGGACCTGTTCAGAAACGTATTTCAAAAGCCACAAAATCATATCTATTCATCATGAAGACATTCATGTGTGACTCTGTCTTTTGAGAGGCCCACACTCAGGTCTCAAATGTGTCTTGTTATTTCCTTTGGCATCTCTCTGAAGATGTACACTCTGAAGAGATGTACTCTCTGAAGAGTGTACTATCCCTTACCTTTACCTAATATTTAAACACTACAAGTCTATTTCAATCTTGGACTCATCCTGAAAATCATTTTAGCAAAGGAGCCAAGAACCTGGCATCACCTATGTGGAAGTTCAGAGAAGGGGATCTCTCAAGGCAGGTGGTAACCTTGGGCTACTGCATCCCTTACCGCCCATGACAGTCTCTGTACTGTTTTTGGCAAAACTTCCCTCACTGCCTAGCCATCAGTCTCAGAGCAGTTTGCTGTTTGTTATCACAAGCTCATGAATCTCACCTTCTATCTTGGGTTTTCAGTGGGGTTTATCCATAATGGCATCTTAGATCCATTATCATAAATGAAATTCTTCACTATCTCTGTTACCTTACAGTCTTCTTTCTTGCAGCACTAATTGATGGTGAATTTCAGGTTTGTTTAACTGATTTTTTTTCCTTTCTTTTTTTTTTTACTTTTCTGAGACATGATCTTACTAAATTATGCAGACTGTCTATGGTCTCGAACTTGCAATCCTCCTGCCTCTGCCTCCCAAGCTGCTGGGATTACAGGCATGTGCCACCGCATCTGGCTTTCCTTACCTGATTTATTACCATTCTTGCTACTGTCAAGATCGACCTATTTGCCTCTTGCCTCATGGGCATGCAGTTTCTAGCATTGATGTTCATATTCTTGTGAGCTGCTTACTTAGTACCTACATGTCTCGGTGTAGTAGAGCTAGAAGAAAATCATTAACATGAAAGAAAGAAAATGTTTTATTTTTGATTAACATGATTTAGAAGTTGGTCTGTGATATACAAAAAAAAAAAAATTGGTAGTCAGCTTCCATTGAATTTTTGGGTGGATTTAGCCTCTTAGACAAGTATGTTGAAAGGATAAAACGATACTTTGTGAAGGTCCATTGTTGGCTAAATGCTATGGGACACCAGACTTTGGGAATGAATGCTGGCTTTCAAACTCCAGTTTCTCTTGCTACTAAGCTGGCTCTAATGTTGGTCTTCAGATTGGTGTTGGACTTTGGTGGCCAAAGTCATGTTCTGGTCATATACTCCCTTCCTGGGAAGTGGATCTCATTCTGGGATCTGTACTCAATATTCCAGTAAGTGTTCTCCCTGGAAGCACACACCTTCTAGACCAGGCCTCTGTCTTGATTTTTTGTAACTTCCTTTCAAGCAGGAGGAGCTGTTACTTCTGACAGGCTTCCTCTGGGTCTCCCTGCTGCCCAGTAGGATCCTGGAAATCAGCAGCTCCGGGGTTTCCTTTGGCTATGTTGCATCCTCTTAACCAGCAGTGGCTGCAGGAATTGATTTTACAATGCCTGTAGCTTTTTGCAAGATATAGTACAGTGGAGGGTATGGATGTGTGAGGATTTTGATCCTCAAACCAGGAATGATGATTTAAATTTGTAGTGTCCCTATTGGTAGTGCTCACTCTCTGTGGTCTAAGTTAGCATTTGAAAGACTTGAATCAAAAGCCTAAAGGTTATTCATTATATATAAATTATGCCTCAATAAGCCTACAGCTATACCACTGTGGTGTCTGATTCTGTCAGATCTCAGAAGCTAAGCAGGGTCTGGCCTGGTTAGTATGTGGATGGGAGACCACCTGGGAATACCAGATACTGTAGGCTTGGGAGACAGACCCGGCAACCCACTCCCAAAAAACATTCAACTGTTGGAAATTTTATGAATAGCAAAGAAGTACTAACAATACTGTTTTGCCTGTGGTACATAGATAGGGTCGCTATGAGTGGGACACTAACTCAACAGTACCTAACAATAACAACAACATACCTCAATAAAATATTAAAAAAATATATGCTGGTCACTTATACATCCTTTTCAAGTATCTTCATCTCATTAGCACCAGATGCTCTGAGATTAGCATAGTATGATGATGGTTTCATTAAAGTCACTTGAAGAGTTTATTAAATGCAGATTAATGGGCCCCACCCTCAGAGTTGCAGATTCTTTAGGTTGGGAAGGGCCTGCGAATTGGCATTTCTGTAAGCTTCTAGGTGATGCTCAAACTGCTGATCAGAGGAACCCCTCTTGAGAATCACTGGGATAGTGGAAGTGGAACTCCTTTTTCCTTGGTGGACTTCTCAGTGGTATTCAACATATGCAACTTATCTAGAAAATAATTTACATGTCTTGCAACTCTTACATATACAGAGTACAAGAATTGAACAAAACCCAAAGACTTTACATGACATTTCTTGGAAACTTGTTAGAAAATGTAGAATTTCAGTGCAAATGTTAGACCTACTACATCCAAATCTGTACTTTAACAAAATCCCCAGGTGTTACCAATACACATTAAAGTTTGCGAAGCACTTGCCTAGACCAAATTTATCTTTCGTCATCTAATTCAATGATTCTAAATTGTTGTTGTTGTTAAGTGCAGTCGAATCAGGTCTGAATCATAACAACAACAGAACAAAATACTGTCTGACACTGTCCCATGCCCAGCACTATTGTCAGTGCTTCTCTGCTATTCATAGAGTTTTCAATGGCAGATTGTTTCAAGAGTGGGGTACCAGGTCCTTCTCCCAATTCTACAGCACCCAGTATTCCCAAATGGCCTCCCATCCAAGTACTAACCAGACCAACCCTGCCTAGCTTCTGAGATAAGGTGGGATTGGATGCCTTGTTGCTATAGCTGTAGACTCAAGTTGGGTCAGACTCAGAGTGGCTTTCATAGGGTTTCAATGGATGATTGTTTCTGGATTGCAGGATTGCGTCGGTAGTGGATTGCAACATCCTTCTCCTGTTTTTGCTGTCCCAGGGAATGAACCTGGGTCCTCAAAGAGTGCAGAGCAGCACTCTTATCAACTGAGCGAAACCCCAGTTCACATTAACATTATCTGCAGGGGTTGATGGCCTAGGCACATTCTGGTTATTGACCGAATATCTAGAGGTACATTCAGGTTTCCAAAATGTCTTATAAGCTCTCTGTTGTTATTGATGTTGTTAGGTGCCGTCGAGTCGGTATCCAACTCATAGCAACCCTATGTACAACAGTGGAAACAATATTGTTAATGTTTCTCTGATATTCCTAGGGTTTTCAGTGGCAGATTGTTTGTTGGGAGTAGGTTGCCAGGTCCTTCTCCCAAGCCTATAGCACTTGGTGTTCTCTGGTGGTCTCCCATCCAAGTACTAACCTGGCCCGACCCTACTTAGCTTCGAGATCTGCCAGGATCAGATGTCACAGTGGTATAGCTGTAAGCTTACAAACTCTCTAGGTGATTCTAATGTACAAGAGGCGTTGGAATTATAATCTAGTCTTTAAGCACTACCCATAGTGCAAAGGGGTCACAAACTATTTTCCCAGTTATATAAAACCCTCACATTTTTGAGCAGACAAAAGCAAAGCTAATTAACAAAGCAATTAGGCACCCAAAGGATACCCAATGGAAATTTACACAGATTATTTTTTATTCCTCCTTACTTAAACAAAACACCCCAAACCCTGGGTGGATCAAATATATAAGTTGCAGGTACCAAGAGTTTCCCATGTTTCATTTATTTCAGATGGCCCTTTCCCCACTGATTATTCACAGCTCAAATACAAGGAAGGTGAAATTCATTTTCTCCTCTTGCATTCTCTTGCCTCCTCTTGTTTCTACAAAGAAGAAATGTGAATTTCAGCTCCCTATATGCACAGGTCAGAATTTCCGTTCTAGTGATACACAGATTTGTTCAGGCCAGGTGGAATGGGATAAAATACAAACATGAGCCCATCAGATGCTGGGGGATTCTTTGCAATGCCATCACTAAATCAGAGGGTTGTTGTTGGCTGATTGTTTTGGGAGTGGGCCTCTAGGTTCTTCTCCCAAGCCTACAGCACCCAGTATTTCCAGACAGTCTCACATCCAAGTACTAAGCAGGCCTGCCCATGCTTAGCTTCTGAGATCTGATGAGATCGGACAGCAGGGTTGTAAGGCTACAGGCAAAGGCACTCTAGGGAACCTCAATTTCGTAAAGAACCTGTTATAGTCTGAAGGTATATGCCCCACCCCAAAATTCCTATGTAGAAATTTTAATCTCCAAGGTGATGGCATTTAGGAAGTGGGGTCTTTGGGAGGAGAGGAGGTCATGAATTTGTGACCTTATATAAAAACAAAAAGAGAGGCCCCTTGTCCTCTTTCACCATGTGATGACACAGCTAGAAGGCAGCATCTGTGAACCAGAAAGTGGGTGCTCACCAAATACCTAATTTGCTGGTATCTTGATCTTGGACTTCCCAGCCACCAGAACTGTGAGAAAATAAACTTCTTTTGTTTATAAGCTACCCTCTGTATGGTATTTTGCTATAGGATCCTGAACAGACTAGGGGAGAAACCAACCCAGACCTTCCTAGGTAGACAATGGAAGGATACCTCAAGTTAAGAAGGACCAGTCTTCTAGATATGAGCTCCTCAAACTAATGTGCACACAGGGCACGTGGGGTTCTTGTTAAATACAGATTCCACTTCAGTGGGACTGAGAGGAGACCTGATACCTACATTCCTAGCAAGCTCTCAGGAGACCTCAATGCTCTTGGTCTAGGAACCACTTCTGCGTGGGATGGGCTGGAACAGTGCTTCTAAAATATGGGCTTGCCAAAGAATCACCTAAATAGCTCATTAAAAAACAAGAAACAAAACAAAACAAAACACAAAAAACAGTTTTCTACCAGATGTAGTTGTGCACACCTGCAATCCCAGTGACTCAGGAGGCTGAGGCAGGAGGATCAAAGCTTCAAGGCCAAAGGCAGCCTATGTAACTTAGTGAGACACTGTCTCAAATAAAATGTAAAAATGGGCTGAGAATGCAGGTCAGTGGTAGAATATTCGCAAAGTATGTATGAGGCCCTGAGTTTAACCCTTCAGTACCACACAAAAAAATAAAATAAAATAAAATAAAGAAAGAAAGAAAGAAAGAAAAGAAAAGAAAAAAATTCTATTCTGTATCCCTGGAGACTGATTAAGTAGTCTACCCTGATCATGCATTTTCATAATTCGCAAGTGATTCTGTTGCTCCTGATCCCTGGAAAACTACCACTACTATTACTACTTTTCTTCCTCCTCCTCCTCCTTCCTCATTTTCTTCCTCTTCTTCCCTTTCTCCTTCCCCTTCTTCTTCTTTTTCTTCTTCTTCTTCTTTCTTCTTTTCTTCCTCCTCCTCCTTCTCCTCTCCTTCCTTCTTCTTCTCCTGCCTAACCCTCCTGAGTGCTGGCATTGTGGTTGTGCACCCCCACGCCCAGTTTTTGAACTATATTAAATAGCAAGTTTCTAGACAACTTTTAGCACACTTAATTCAGATGTCCCCACCTCTCCTACCAGTAGCCTCCTCTTTATAAACTGGGCCAAACACCAGAAGATGAAGGAGGATGCAATGAGTCATTCCTTTGGTCAGCAAACTGGGAGAGTGCTGCAGGGTCTCTGTTATTTGCCTTGACAATCTGCTACTTCTACCAAAGACTAAAAGGAGTACTTCTAGAACAAAATTTGCAGATAAGAATCAGATGAAGAACAAGAATTCTGCCTGAAGTAAAGCCAACTTAATAATAATAGGACTAATTATTTTAGGGACTAGTTATCTTAGGAAGACAAACCTGTTTGTACCTAGAAAAAAAAAAAGAAGGAAAACAATAATGTATTTGTACATTTCTCTCCATGTGAATAATGAGATTTGGTGTCATGTTTACTTTTGGCTGTATTAATTTTCGCTTTATATTTTCCTAGAAGGGTATTTAAGTATTGTTTTGATGACCAGGAAAAAAAAGAAAAAAGAAAGAAAGAAAAACTAATATTTTTAAAGGAAAACCAGTGAGATATATTCTCAGTGTAAGTTCGTATGCTTTTGGCCAAGTTTTGCTGTAGCTCTGTCTCTTTTGCAGTCTCTTCATGGGAAAGGGATTCTTTTTGTCTTTGACAGTTCTAATGCTCTGATAGAAATGGAGATAGGTAAAAGGGAGGGGCAGACATTTGTTTGGAGGATGGATACTTCCTGCATTCAGAAAATAAGTTTAGGAGTCCTAGAGGAGTGGTCTGAAGTTCCCGTAGAAAATCAGAGGCAGTTCCTATTCTCCCCCTTCTGCTGCCCACCTGACCCTGCAAAAGGCCTCAAAAGTCTCTTAAAGGGTCATGCCCACCCTTCTCCTTGGAAGGGCTGAAATAAACTTGAAGTTAGTTCAGAAAAAATTATAAAAGATTTAAAAATTCAGAGAACAAGGGGTGTTACTCAGTGGTGTAATGTATGCTTAGTGTGCAAGAGGCCCTGGGTTCAATCTCCAGCACTGAGAGACAAGAAGAAAGAAATGAATGAATGAAAGAAAGAAAAAAGAAAGAAAGAAAGAAAGCAAAAGAGAGAAAGAGAAATAGGAAGGAAGGAAGAAAAAAGTGAGAGAACAGTAATAATTATAATAATCATGTAACAGTAACAAGGGGAAATGGGGAATCCATGCACATCTGTATATCAGATGTGACTCCCTGCCAAGGTCAGGTGCCCTTGCACCCAGGCTGCATGTGTCTGTCAGGACAGCTGGACCAAAAGGAAGATATCCATTATGGCAGTAATTATTTCGTAAGGTCTATTCCATTGATGAGGGGAGTTATAAGCAGACACGACCCGATAGTACCTAACAACAACACCATGCCATTGAGCCAGTGTATATCTTCACAAGGCTCAAAGATGTGCCTGCACGAGAGTCCTGTAGGTGGTCATCAGACAAATATATGCAAGCTTATTTTGGACATTTCAAAAAAACTTATTTTGAGTCACCATTTTTTCTTCTGTTAATCTGGCAATGGTCAAAGAAGCTGCTAGGCATCTGCCTTACTCCTGGCCAAACTTTCCAAGGAGATTCTAGGACAGTACTGACACCTGCTGGCATTTCATCTATTTAATGTTTTAAAAGAAGAGCAAAACAAGGCAAAGACTCATTAACATTTTCCTGCCTTTGGCCTTAGTCTATACTAAGTGTATATTTGACATGAAGGATAATAGAAGGGAGAGAATGAAGGGACCTTTTCCATGTCATATAGAGAGAATTGCAGACAAGCCATTCAGTGACAATATCCCTGACATGAAAGACTCACCACAGAATTCTTACTGCCCCTCTGCAATGAGCCAGCTGCTCTGTCACCTTGGGCAAGACCCTTGACCTTGCTTTCATCATTACAAGAAAAAAGAAGGAAAAACCTCCCCTCCCAGTGCCTTTTGGTGTCTCTGAGATTCTGGTGGCATTTGCTACTAAGTAAGCATAGGACCTGTCATTGGAGTGGTGACCTGAGAGGTTAGGCCCACTGACCTTTCCATTCTCATAAATGATGTTCTTCCTCAATGCTGTGTTTTCAAAAGATGGATGAAAGTCATTAAGCTTCCTCAAAGCCCATCTCTGGAATTTATTTCTAGAAAGAACTAAATTAGAAGGAGCAGAAAAAGGCATTGACATTCTCACTGAATTGTTCTCTTTTGTGCCCTAAGAAACTATTGACTTTGTTTTGGAACATGTCATAAGCCTTCAGGTTGAGAAAACACTTCCCAGCTAATGCCAACCAAATTATTTGTGCTTTTTCTGTCTGGTCTTGGGAAACTCTGTGTGGGCCTGTGGTTTGTTAGGCCAATAACAGGATATTTGATAATCTCCAGGGAGTTATAGTCCATATTTAGCCTGACAGAGGAAGAGAGGTCTGATGATGAAAAAAAAGTGAGGCGTTTCTTTAATGCTACCATTTCATTTCTTCCTCCTCCCTCAGGATCCTGACTTCATCATTATACTTGCTGAGGTTTTTAATGCTATTTACAGTTCTCAAAAAATGACCATTGCTAGTTGCAAAAGGAAATTTACCTTTTAGATTTCCTAGTCTTCTGTCAGAATGCTGTTAGAAATAACTGGAGGACAAAGAGTTGTTAAAAACTCTGTTAGGTCCACTCCCACAGAGATAGCTTATGTCAAAAAAAAAAATAGTGAGTATTTGTGAAGACATAGATAAATTAGAATCCTTGCACGTTGTCAGTGAGGATTTAAAATGGTCCAGCTGCCACAGAGAATAGTATGGTGGTCCCTCAAAAAATTACAAATAAAATTCAAATATGATGCAGCAATACTACTGCTATGTATTATCCGAAAGGATTGAAAGCAGGGACTAGAGACAGAGATTTATATCCCAATGTTTATAGCAATTTTACCCAAAATAACCAAAAACTGAAAGCAACCTAAGGCATCCATTGGCAGAGAAATGGATAAACAAAATGGGGCATAAAAATACAATGGAATATTATTCAGCCTTTGAAAGGCAGGAAGTCCTCACACATGTTAAAACATAGATGACCCATGAAGACACTAAGCCAGGTGAAATACATCAGTCATGAAAGGACAAATCTTGTGTGATTACATTTGTTTAAGGAATTAGAGTAATCAAAATCATAGAGACAGAAAAAAGAATGATGAATGATGGTTAGCAAGAGGAGAAGGGTTAGAGAGATAAGGAATTACTGTTGAACAGGGTACAGAGTTTGAGTTTTGCAAGATGAAAGTACTTATGAAAGTGGATGGTTTTGATGATTGCACAAAAAGATGAATGTACTTAATGCCACCAGACTGTACACTTAAAAATGGTTAAGATGAGCTGGGTGCCATGGAACACCTATAATCCCATCTACTCCAGAGGTTGAGACCAGAGGATTGTGAGTTTGAGGCCAGAGGTGGCCTGCATAATTTAGCAAGACCTTGTATGAAAACAAAAGAATACAAATGGGTGGTGGAGCTGTGGATACAGCTCAGTGGGAAAGCGCTTGCCTGGCGCACAGGAGGCCCTGGGTTCAACTCCTCAAAACTTCAAAAAAAGTTTTATGTATGTATATTTTAAGAAAATTAAAATTAAAAGAAATTAAATAGCAAAATCAAAAACTATCTTTATAACCCAGTCATCTCCTCTGGTCCTTGCAAGAATTAAATGTCTTGACCATGTTAAACCTGGTAATATTGTCCAATGCTGTCCAACAAAAACCTCTGCAATGATAGGAATGTTCCTTATCTCCACTCTGCATTATGGTAGCCATCAGCCCTATGTTGGCCTGTGATCACTTGAAATGGGCATCTGAGACACTAACTTTTAGATTTATTCAATTTGAATTTGAATTGCCATGTATGAATAGAACAAGTAGAGCTTACATCCATATTACTGTCTATTCCAAAATATTTCCTCTCTCTCAGCACTGAGTCATAAACCTAGAGTCAGACTATAAACCTAAGAAGGAAAGGTATCAGCTTATGTGGGAGCCACAGTTCTGTTTAACCCACAGTATCAATTTGCTACAAAGCATGCTACCGAGGGTGTAATTCTTTTGTGGCATTCATTGGCATCAGTTATTGGGCCCAAGAACAGAATTGGCCTTAGTTCGTGGGCTAGCCTTTTCTAGTAAAATGCCCTTTTACAGACTCAAATACGTTTGGTGCCATGCTCAATCACTTTTCCTTGTAAATCCCTGGAGTGATGGTATAAACTATAAGTGAGATCCAAGTCCTGATACAGAAATTATGTGAGCACATCCCTGCTTGCTCTGGGTACCCTGACAACCAAGGAATCTTTTACTTTTTAAGGCTTTTCTGGAAAACAAGAAACAGGTAAGATCTGTAATAAACCCAGATTGAAAGAATCACACAATAAAATTGAAGAAATCCTATGCATCCATCCTCTTAAATAGGAAGAGGTAAATATGTCAGCATGTACTGTATAGTATTGATTATATAGAAACGAGATTGCCAGCAACTGAAAGAGGGCTTAAGTTTAAACAGGCTGCAAGCAGACAGCTTAACAGGTCAATCAGTGAGCAACATTCCTTCGGGACAACCCAGTATTTTGTGGAACTGTAATCGCCACATTTATCTTCATGGAAAGAATGAAAGCTGTTTATTAAAGAATAAAATATGAACATGCAAAATGTAAATGGCTATGTGGCAGGAAGGGGATAAAAGAAGAGTTTATGATTTAATTATACAAAATGGATATATGCTGTCTAATAAAAATCACCATATTTGGCCACAGCAGATTTGCTCACTGAGAACATTTTTTTTCCCTTTCTTTTCCAGCAATGGGTAGAAGGACTGAGATCAATCATACACAACTTCAGGGCAAATAACGTCAGTCCCATGACATGCCTCAAGAAACAGTGAGTTTTGTTTGCATCATTCTTTCTTCTTAGGAATTATCAACAAATGTTCTGATTGGGAAATGAAGGTTACATCATACATGGTCAGGCCAATTCCTGCCTGTTCTTCCATGATCCTGACCTTGGAGAATGATTTAACCAACACACACCTGTATTCTTCATACAGCCTGGTAGGGCATGTGTGACAAATGCATATGCTAAAACCCATATGAAACAAATGGTCAATGCCCAAAAGCTACTGGAACCTCAGTCATTCAGTATTCTATGGTTGCAAGCTTTGGCTTTTGTGTCCCCAAACTCCATCTTCTGTGTGTCTAGGGCCATAGTTGTGCATTGGGATAGCTTAAGCGTCCAGTGCCTGAACTGAGAAATGGGAAGTAGAATCAAGAGAAGCATTGGAAAAAAAGCACCCATTGCCAAGGTGAAACAGGAGGGCCTTCCCGCGGTTATAGTGCTTCTTATTTAGCACATAGTCAGGGGTCCAAAGTTCCTTCTGAATTTCTTTCTAAAATTCATTCAGTCAAGGATTCAATTAAATATCCAAAGGTCTTACCCCTGGTCAATGTATCTAAAATTCAGAGATTGATGACAGTGATAGATTTTTAACCCTACTCAAACTAACCTTCCAAGGTGACCTGAAAGTTCCCCCAAGTAGAAATCCTAGCGAAAATGAAAGTCCAGCCTTTTTGAAAAGCAGTGATTCATAAGGGTGTGGGGCTCCCTGCCTTCACCAGGCGATTGGCAGGCAGCTGTGAAGTACCAAAAAGAACCAAATGGAGAAATTATTGATAACCCCGCACCTCTCAAAAGTAGCTTTCAGCACTAAGAGGGTGATTAATTGAATCATTGTCCCCACATGACAATGGACCAACAGGTTAGTCCCTTAGGCACTGCCAATCTTTATGTCCTGGTATTCTGCAGGTGCTTTATAGTGTAGACTCTAGGCTGTGGATCCCCGCCTGGGCACTTCAGGCAAATCCTTAGCCTCAGTATCCCCATCTTTGAATCTAAGTTACCATGTGGATGAAATCGAAAAGCAACTGCCCCATGCCTGGCCCCCAGTAATTCTTCGTGCAATACTAGTAATTTAATGTTATAATATCCCTTCAACTTTCTCTCCATTCTCTCATAGGAAAAAAATTATTTAGGCTCGTAAATTCCTGTTTGTTGTGTAGCTGCTTTTCCTTTTCCTTAGCAGTTGTCGTAGCATATTTTGTTAAAGAGCATCTCAGTGAATACTTCAGTATTATGACCTTGGGCACTGTGAGTGCCAAGGGATCAAAGACTTTTGGGAGGATTGCTTTTACCAGAGTGACCTTATGGTGTCCTGTCCAGATCCCTTTGTGGAGCTGGTGTTCACCCAGCCACTACCTGTTGACCAAGGGCTCAAACCTGCCCACTTCTCCACAGAATTGCCCTCTGCTAAATGGGAACCTCCATGCTAGGGAGGTGGTGTTTCTGTCTTCTCCTTGAAGGAAGCCCAGAGCCAATCGCAGACTGAAACTGTTACTCAAGATCAGCCCCTGTGTCTCCAAGGCTGGTATATATCACATGATATCAGGCAAAAAGTTCAGCTGAGATAAGCATTTTCCCTGCTCCATCTGCTTCCCTCCCTCCTTTTGTCCCCAAAACACCCTTTAAACAAATAGTCACTGTGCTTCTTGGATACTTAAGATGGAAACTTGACTTATGACAGAAACTATACCAAGTCATGATGTTCTGCAGATTATTAGACTATGACTGAATAGAAACAGTGAGAATGAGCGTCATTAGCTAAGGGCAATCCCAACTCCAAAGTATGCATTCTAGGTGTGACTGAAGAAAATACGGTGAATGTTTAAATTTTTTAAAAATATATTACATTAAAAGACAGATTGCCATTAATCCATCTTAGAATACTCTCCTTGGCTTCGAGCATACTTATCTCTTCATTCTTGCTACTTTCTGAAGCAGTTCTGGGAATTCTCTTTCCTGAGTGCCTTCAATTTCATCCTTCATTACGACTACATTCCATGTCACACATTGCTTCTGGCGTGGCAATTTTTGTCCAATAAAACCATCATGGTGTGTCCTCATCGATCTTATTCACAGAATCTGGCACCATATGACTTCTTGCTCTTCTCCAAAGTCAAAATGACCATGAAAGGTAAATGTTTTGAATCGATTCAGGACATTGAGGCAGTTACAATAGCACAACTAAAGACACTCATGAAAGAGGACTTCCAGAAGTGCTTTAGGAAGTGGTAAGAAGGATGAGATAAGTGTATTTGAAGCCAGGGAGAGTATTTTGAGACAGATTAATGGTAATATGTCTTTTACTATAGTAATTTTTTTTTAAATTTAGGCATTCACCATGCTTTTTGTTCTTATCTTGTAAATACTCTGGATCCCCATGTGTCCTGAGAGGCTTTGGGAAAGCAAAGAATTACCCACCATTATGAGGATCTTCTTTGACTATTAAAAAACTAAGAAAAGTGCTGATTTGATCTACATTGTCTCATTGGGGGCTGAGAGTGGTGGGTCCTCATGGATTCTCCAGATGAGACTGTACAGTTGCATCTCCTATTACTTTAGTTTATCAGTAAAGAGCAATATATATTTTTTAAATCTTCAACTAAGGGGGTTTTAGCATTTACGTTTTGATTGCCTACTTACATGAATAAGTATTGGCAATACATTTTGCTCAACAAAATAGCCAATTTTCTAATTCATTTAGGGCTGCCAGATTTTAACATATAGGACTCAATTAAATTTGATTTTCAGACAAATAACAGATAATATTTCACTAGAAGTAAATTGTAAATATTACATGGTCAAACTTACACTAAAATATTATGTTATTTACATTTAATTTTAGCTGAGAGTACTATAACTTTATTTGCTCAATCTGAGAGCCCTAAATTCATCTCATATTACATAATTGCCTCTGATTATTTTTTAGAAGAAATGTTCTTTGTTTGAACAAGCTTTCTTTCAAAGGTTTTAACCAAATTGAAGCTCTTCCTCTTAAGAAACTCTAAAACAATGTTGTTGCTGTTGTTTTCCAGCTGGATGAAATTGGCATTTATGACCAACACAACTGGTAAAATTCCAGTTAGGAGGTAAGTCAGTTGTTCCTGGCCGCTCTCCATGCCCTGGATCAACCTTCATGATACCAAAACAAATGCTGCTATAAGTATTATGTGCTAATCTAAAGATATTTCTGGAAGCTTGATTTGAATCATTTTGTTCTGTGCTCAGTTTGTGAAAACTCATGTATGGAAGTAAAGTTGCATTTCCCCCCAGAACAGGTAGTATTAACTCTGGTAAATTATACAATATTTGAAAATGTAGGATTATTTTATTTTAAATCTTCAAATAAGCAGATTTTTAGGATTTAAGTTTTGGTTACCTACTTACATGAGCAAGCACTAGCTAAATTAATTGAGCTCATACTTTGCACTTGCAGTGGTAACATAGGGACTGTCTTGGCAAGTCCACGACCTTCCTGTTCCTGGCTTTGCTGCTCATACTGTGATCAGGGAAGGTGGGGTGCTGTTTTTGTTCAGGCTGCTGTAGCAAAGTACTATAGACCAGGCTTAAAAACAGCAGGAGCTCATTTTTCATAGTTTGGGAGGCTGGACATCTGAGATCAGGGCAGCATCATAGTCAGGCTCTGGTGAGGCCCTCCTTCCAGCCTGCAAACTGCTGTCCTCTGGCTGTACCTTCTTCTTGTGGAAGGAGGAACTGAAAGTTCTCTGAGGTCTCTTTTCTAAAGGTACTAATCACATTCATAAGAGCTTCCTTCCCATGATGTAACAGCTTCCCAAAGGTCTCTATCCCTAATACTATTGAATTGGTGTTAGGTTAGGATTAGGTTAGGATTTCAATACCACACATGCTTCCAAGCTGCTACTTTCTCTCTCACTGTGCCCTACTTGGAGTGACACAGGTAAAAAAGGCAATAAGGTTCAGGTGGGATTAAAAAGGAAGAGGATGTGAACCAGATACATCCTCACATGTGTTCTTTAATAATTGTGGTGATGTATTTCACCCTTTGAGGATTCCCTGTGCATCCCTTTCAGGATTTAGGGTTTGCTAATGGTCTGTGCAGCTGTACCACTGTGGGGTCCAATCCTGTTGGATCTCAGAAGCTAAGCAGGGTCAGAATTGGTTAGTACTTGGATGGGAGACCATCTAGGAGGACCAAGTGCTATAGACTTGGGAGAAGGATCTGGCAACCCACTCCCCAAAAAATAATCAGCCACTGAAAACCCTATGAAAAGAAGAGAAGCACTGATAATAGTGTTTCATCTGTTGTACATAAGGTCACTATGAGTCGGACACTCACTCAACGACACCTAACAACAACAATGGTCTATATGGGACTGAGGTTTAGCTCAATTGGTAGAGCACCACACTGCATTCTCTGAGGACCTGGGTTCCATCCCCACCACTGTAAAAACAAGAGAAGGATGTGGCAATCCACTCCTGGTGCAATCCTGAAGCAGTCAGCCATTGAAAACTCTATAAGGATCACTGTGTGTCAGACCCAACTTGCTGACACCTAACAATAGTAACAGTGGTCTATGTGTGTACTTGGAAGCTCTTGTGAGGGTGTCAATGGGAATTATTTACCATACTCTCTAGGATCATTTTGCTTGGTGTTTCTGTGAACATTTGTGGAAATACCAGTAGCTAGGCTGGGCCCCAGAGCATCAGCTGTCCACGTGAAGTTAAGAAGATATTTGGATTTATGAACCTAAGCCCATAGCCTGAATAAAATGTGGGCTTCCCAGATAACAACCTACTCTTCATGGATTCTCCAGACTCAGGATTATGTTGACGTCTTCTCTACACACTAGTTTCCCCAAGAAGCAAACCGAGAAAAATAACAACTAAAAAATAACCCGGCACTATTGGGTAGAATCCTATCCTAGAATTGATCAACTTTTCACAGATGGCACAATCAGGTGACCAAGCGTGTACCGCATTTGAATGAATACAGTTTGGCAGAGGCACACTGGTCATTCTTGGCCACTTCCAACTCTTCTCTTCCTCCCTCCCTGTCCAGCCACTTTGTTCTGCTCTGAACCTTCCATTCTATATCCCTGTGCCATTGTCTCCCTTCTCTGTCAACATTACTCTTGTTACATTGAACAGAATTGTCCTGGCAGTCATCATTTTTTCTTTTTCCTTTCCCTTCCCTTCACTGCTCTTCCCTTCCTTTCCCTTCTTTTCCTTTCCCTCCTTTTCCCTTCCCTCCCTTCCCCTCTCCTCCCTTCCTTCCTCCTTTCCTTTCTCCCCTCCTTCCATCTGCCCTTTTTTCCTTCTTTCCTTCCCTCCTTTCTTCCTTCCTTCCCCCTTCCTTCCTTTCTTTTTTAAATTTTCTTGGTATTTTATTTTTTTCCTTGGAAATAAGACCATCCAACTTTGTTCTTATATCCTACTTCTTTGATCCAGGCAAAGTCATTGCACCTTGCAGGTTATGTGATAAACATATTGGCCTTGCCTCGTAGGTAATAGCACAGCTAAGAAGAAAAATAAAATGATAATGCCCTATAGGTTATTGCATTCCATTCCAGTACTTTACAGAAAGATCAGAATTTTTAAAAACAATCCGGTCATGGGCTTTAGCCTTATTTTATTTTATTTTTGCTAGAACAAATGCTTTTATTTCCTACCTTGCTTCACATTTTTCATACAATTGTATTGTGTACTTTGCTCTTATTCACTCCCTCTCTATAACCCACATTTCTCTCTTCCCACTTCCACTTTTCCCCTCCATCATCCAAATAGTCCCCCCTCCAAATAGTCTCTCTTCTGAAATCTCATACATAAGTGTTATGTTTTGTTTTGTTTTCCAATCTAGCTTCTGCATATGAGAGAGAACATGCATGTCTTTGTGAGTCTGGCTCACTTTGCTTAATATAATGATCTCCAGTTTTATCCATTTTGTTGCAAATGATATAATTTCACTCTTCTCTATGGCTGAATAAAATTCCATAGTGTATATATATGACATTTTCTTTATTCATTCATCTATTGATGGACATATAGGCTGACTCCTCTTGTTGGCTATTATCAACTGTGTGGCAATGAACATGGAAGTGCAGGTGTCTCTTTGGTATATTGACTTAGATTCTTTTGGGTATATTACCAGTAATGGTATAGATGGATCATATGGTAGTTCCTTTTTAGTTTTCAGAGAAACCTCCATACTGATTTCTATAATGGCTGTAGTAACTTAGATTTCTACCAGCAGTGTAGAAGGGGTCCTTTTTCTCTCCATATTCTTCAACATTTGTTGTTTGTTTTACTGTTGCTCACCATTCTTCCTGGATTAAGATGGAATCTTAATGTAGTTCTGCTATGCATTTTCCTGATGCCTAAGAATGTTTAATATTTTTTCATTTATTTATTGGCCATTTGAACTTCTTCTTTTGAGAACTGTCCATTCATTTGCCTATTTACTAGTTGGATTATTTGTTTTTTGTTTAATTTTTTGAGTTCTTTATATAGCCTAGATATTAATCTTCTGTCAGATGTATAGTTGGCAAAGATTTTCTCCCATTCTGTGAGCACTCTATTTAGTCTATTGTTTCCTTCACTGTGAAGAATGTTTTATTTTCATGCAATCCTGTTTGTCAATTCTTGCTACAATTTCATGGGTATTGGAGTCCTTTTTAGAAAGATCTTGCCTATGCCTATATCTTCAAGTGTTTTCTATTTTCCTGAAGGATTTTCAGTGTTTCCAGTTTTACATTTTGGTCTTTGATCCATTTTGAATTGACTTTTATACAGGGGGAGAGATAGGGATCCAGTTTCATTCTTCTACAGATGTATATTTAGTTTTCACAGCACCATTTATTGAATAGACTATATCCAATGCAGCTGCAGCCCTGTGGCATCTGATCCTGTCAGATCTCTGAAGCTAAACAGAGTCAGGCCTGGTAGGTACTTGGATGGGAGACTGCCAGGGAACAACATGTGCTGTAGGCTTGGGAGACGGACCCAGCAACCCACTCCCAAAAAAATCAATCCACCATGGAAAACCCTATGAACACCAGAGAAGCACTGACAATAGTGTTTCACCTGTTGTACATAGGGTCACTATGAGTCAGATACCAACTCGACGGCACCTAACAACAACAAATCTGAAACTTTTGTAAAAGATCAAGTGGCTATAGCTGTGTAGATTTATTTCTGGGTCCTCTGTTTTATTCTATTTGTCTACATGTCTGTTTTGTGCCAGTACCAAGCTGTTTTTACTATGGCTGTGTAGTATTATTTGATGTCAGGTATTCATATGCTTCCTGCATTGCTATTTCTACTCAGGACCATTTTGAGTATTTGGAGTTTTTTGTACTTTCATATGACTTTTAGGATTTTTTCTATTTCTCTGAAGAATATCATTGGAATTTTGATAGGGTTTGCATTAAATCTATAAATCACTTTTAGAAGTATGGTCATTTTATAATATTAATTCTGCTGCTCCATGAGCAAGGGAGATCCTTCCATCTTCTAATACGTTCCCCAGTTTCTTTATTCAATATTTTGAAGTTTTCACTGGAGAGGTCTTTCACTTCCGTTTTCAGGGTTATTCCTAGTTCTTTTTGTTTGTTTGTTTGTTTGGTTGGTTGGTTGGTTGGTTGGTTTGGGGGGATTTGTTGAGGCTGTTGTAAATGGGATTGTTTTCCTGATTTATTTCTCAGCATGTTTGTTATTGGTGTATAGAAATGCTACTGATTTTTGAATGTTGTATTTGTATCCTATTACTTTAGTAAACATACTTATGAGGTCTAAGAGTTTTCTGGTGGATTCTTTAGGATATTTGAAGTATAAGATTGTATCATCTGCAAACAGGGAAAATGTGACTTCTTCTTCCTCTATATCCCTTTTGTTTCTTTCTCTTGTCTTATTGCTGTGGCTAAGACACCAAGCAGTATATTGAGTAAGAGTGGAGAGAGTGGACAACCTTGTCTTATTCCTGATTTTAGAGGCAATGCTTTTAGATTTTTCTCCATTTAGAATAATGTTTACTGTAAGTTTGTCATATATAGCTCTGATTATATTGAAGTATGTTCTTTCTATTCCTAGTTTCTTCAGGACTTTTGTCATGAAGGGATGTTGAACTTTGTCAGAGGCCTTTCCTGCATTTATTGAGGTGATTATGTGATTTCTGTACCCATATCTATTTATGTGCTGTATTACATTTATTAATTTGCATATGTTGAACCATCCTTGCATCCTTGGAATGAAAAAACTTGATCATGGTATATGATCTTCTTTATGTGTTGCTGGACTCAATTTACAAGTATTTTATGAAGGCTGTTTGCATCTATGTTTGTCAGGGAAATTTGTCTATAGTTTTCTGTTTTTGTTGTGTTCTTATCTGTTTTTGTTATCAGAGTGATACTGGTTTCAGAGAAAGAGTTCAGAAGTATTCCTTCCCTTTCTATTTTATGGAAGAGTTTGAGTATCATTGGTGTTAATTCTTTAAAAGTCTGATGTAAATAGGGTATGAATCCATCAGATCCTGGGATTTTCTTTGTTGGAATACTTTATTATTGCTTCAAATTCATTGCTTATTATAGGTCTGTTTTGGTTATTTACATCCTCTTTATTTAGTTTTGGTAGGTCATATGTGTTAAAGAATTTATCAACTTCTAAATTTTCATTTTTTTAATATCAATTTTCAAAGAATTCCCTGATGGTCCTCTGGATTTCATTGGTATCTGCCATAATAACCCCTTTTTCATTTCTAATTGTATTAATTTTCATCTTTTCTCTTTCTTTCAGTTAGTTTGGGTGGTGGTGTGTAGATTTTGTTTATATTTTCAAAGAACTCTTTGTTTCATTGATTATTTGCATTGTTCTTTTAGTCTCCATTTCATTCATCTCTATCCTGATCTTTATCATTTCTTTCCATCTACTAGTTTGGGGTTTGACTTGTTCTTGTTTTTCTAATGCCTTAAGGTACATTGTTAAGTTGCTGTTTTTGAGCTCTTTCTGATATTTCAATGTAAGGACTTGTAGCTGTAAATCTCCCTTAAAGACTGATTTAACTGTATTCCACAAGTGCTAGTCTATGGTGTTTTGATTTTCATTTGATTCTAGGAATTTTTTAATTTCCTCCCTAATTTCTTCAATAGTCTACTGATAATTCTCAAAATATGTTATTTAATCTCTTTGTGTTTATACAGTTTTTGTTGTTTCTCTTTATGCTGATTTCTAGTTTTATTCCATTATGATGTCATGAGATACGAGGAATGATTCCAGTTTTTCTGTATGTGTTCAGACTTGCTTTATGATAAAAGATGTGGTCTATTTGGGAGAAAATTCCATGAGCTGCTGAGAAGAATGTGTATTCCATAACTGTTTCATGGAATATTCTGTATGTCCATTAAGTCCATTCGATCTGTGGTACAGTTTAACCCTGACATTTCTTTGTTGATTTTTTTGTTTGGATGATCTATCTGTTGGTGAGAATGGGATATTGAAGTCTCCTACTATTATTATATGTGTCCCTATCAGCTCCTCTGTGTTGAGTAGTGTTTGTTTTATGAAATTAGGTGCACCAATATTTGGTGCATCAATATTTACAAGTGTTATTATATTTTTTGGCTTTCCTATGTATGGAAAATTGTTTTCCATCCTTTCTTTTTCAGTCTGTGTGTGTCTTTTCCAGTGAGGTGTGTTTCTGGGAGATAAGAAATAGCTGTGTCATGTCATTTAATCCAGTCAGCAAATTTCATCTTTTAAATGGAGCATTAAGACCATTTACATTGAAGGTTAATATTGAGAAGATTTTAGTGTTTCCTATAATTTTGTTGGTTGTTTTCTTGGTTGGTTTGAGTATCAATTGTTCTTTTCTTTGTCTCTTGGTCATATAAAGTGTTTGTTGGTTTACTAAGTTGAACATACTTGCTTCTTTCTTAGCTCTCATCTATTCCTGTGTTCCTTTCATGGGATTTATTCTCTCCTAAGCTCTTGTACTTGTATCTGTATTTCTTCTTCCTCTGTGTGTAGGATACTTGTGCAATGTTGGTTTTGTTGTTGTTGTTGTTGTTGTTGTTGTTGTTAGGTGCCATTGAGTCAGGTCCAACTCATAGTGACCCTATGTACAACAGAACAAAACACTCCCTAACACTGTGCCATACCTAGCACTACTATCAGTGCTTCTCTGCTGTTCATAGAGTTTTCAATGGCAGGGTCATGAATTCTTTAAGTTTGTACTTACCTTGGAAGGTCTTTATTTCTCCATCAATCTTAAAAGATAGCTTTGCTGGATATAGTATTTTTGATTGGTAGTTATTTACTTTCAAGGCTGGAAATATATCATTCTATGTTTTCCTGGCTTCTAGGATTACTAATGAGAGGTTTGATGTTATTCTTGTGGGTTTGCCTTTGTAAGTGAGTTGATGTTTTTCTCTTGCAGTGTTCAATATTGTTTCTTTGTTCTGTAGTCTTAGCATTTTAACTGTAATGTGTCATGGGGAGTTTTTCTTCTGATCATGTTTGTTTGGGGCTCTGAATGCCTCTTTTGTTCTTGGATTCCAATTTTTCCCTAGATATGGGAAATTTTCTGCAATAATTTTATTAAGTAGGTTTTCTATATGTTTACTTTTTAATCTCAATTCCTTCTGTTACCCTGTGGATTCTTAGGTTTGGTCTCTTGATCATTTCTGAGCATTCCTGGAAGTTGTGGTCATATTATTGTGTGTGTGTGTACGTGTGTGTGTGTGTGTGTGATACTGGGGGGCTGAACCTAGGGCCTCATGCACATTTTACAAGCACTCTACCACTGAACTGCACCCTCAGCCCGTTCTTTATTTTTTATCTTGAGACAGGATCTTGCTAAGTTATAGAAGCTATTTCTGGCCTTGAACTTGTAATCCTCCCTCCTCAGCTTCCGGAGTTGCTAGAATTACATGTGTGTGCCTCTTTGCCTGGCTTTTTTTTTTTCCATTATTGATATCTGAATTTTGTATTTCCTAAATCTTGTTTTCCTTTTCTGATGTTCTTTCTTCTGCTTAATCTAGTCTACAGTGATGCTTTCCACTGTAACTTTTTATGTAACTTACTGGCTTCTTCATTTTCAACATTTGGTTTTTTTCCTCAATATTTCAATTTCTTTGCTGAATTTCTCATCCATTCTACTTATCTTGTCTTCTACATTGGTGACTTTCTCATCATCCTGAACTGATTTTCTTACTTCATTCATCTGCTTGTTTGTATCCTCTTTGAAGTCATTGATCATTTTTACAAGTAGACTTTTGAATTCTTTGTCTGACATTTCAACCATTTCAGTATCCTTGGTACGTTCTTTTGAAGGACAAATTTCCTTGCTTTTTCTAGTTTCTTATGTTTCTGTTTTATAATTTGTGCATCTATTGGTATGATTATCTCTACCAGTTTTTCTTAAGAATCTTCTTAGTGAACTACTTCCTGTTGAGAGCTCAATTCTCAGTAACACTCAGAAAGTGGGTAACAAACTACCATAGCAGACACAATACCAGACCAAAATAGATAGTAGAAGTATACTTCAAATCAGTTAAAGTCAACTACTACACTACCAATGGCCATAGGGAAGAAAATAGCAGCAATAATGTAGATTAAACTATGAAGCTAAAAATTATTTGAGATAAAAGTAGAGAAGTAATTGAAATGAAAGAAGAGGACAGGGAAAGAAGGAAAAGAAAGGGCAAGGTTAAGTAAAATAAAGGAAGAAGAAGAAGAAAGGAAAAGAATGGAGAGAAGAGGGAGAGAAAAGAGAAAAAGATTAAAAAATTTCATTGCCCAATAACAAAAAGTGTGTAAACAAAATTAGATAAACATAAGAGAAATAAAAAAACAGAAAGTCCAAGAGATTTCTTTTAAAATATAAAATAAAAGAAATTACTAGACGTAAATAGAAAAAGAGAAGCAACAGTGGCAAAAGAAAAACAAACAAACAAATGAAGGAAAAGAAAATTAAGAAGAAAAAGAATGCAGTTGAAAAAATAGAAAAAAGGAAATAAAGATAAAAAGAATAAAATGTCAAAGTACTGGAGTGGATTCTTTCTGTGTCTTCTAATATTGGAGTCTGTCAGGTTAAGGTGGTGATCAATTGAAGTTGGAGTCTGTCATCTTTTCTGCTATTTATGAAGGTGCTGAGCCTAGACTAGTCAATGGTGGATGTCAGGCCAGTCTATCTTTACTATAGGAACTTCTCTTCTTTGCATACCTGGAGCTTGTGCTGGCCACACTTAGCTTTGTATCTTGTGGACAAGGCTATAGATTCCCCAGTTTGTACCCCTGGGATGGCTAACGTTGACCCCAAAGGATAACTCCAGAGTGTGGTGGGGAGTGTGGGAAGAAAAGGGTGCCTGAGATCTATAGTGGGTAACCTGTCTCTGTGCTTTCATATCCTGCCCCACATTGAAAACTCTGAGGGCAGAAAAAGACTTCAGAGATCAAATACTCTGCTGTCATTGAACCTCAGGGTTCTAAGTCAAATCAGTGAATTGCATGGCAGTTAACTGGCTGCCGAAATAGAGATACCTGCTGACTTTGGCTAGGGATGTCAGTTTTCACGTTTCCCCTCCGGAGACATGGTTAGCTCTTACTCCTAAGAGGTGGTACGACCATCCACCTTGCCGAAGTCTTCTGTTTCCTGAACTTCTCAGTGTATCTTTGTACCCCACCTCTCTACAACTGGCTGCCACAGATATGTCCCACCCTGGGGTTCTGGCAGGTTGTCACCTGTTCCTTGTTTTCAGGCACCCTCAGTAGTTCAGTCTTATACAATAGGTTTCCTTTTGAGATGATACCTGGTCACAGCCCTCTAAGACGTGGAACGTGACAAAATAGATCTCTTTTCCAATGCTGACCCTTCAGTCAAGAAGAGGCAGTGTCTCACTGAATACCCCAACTGGATCCAAGGGTTACAAGGGCTGTGAATTTGTCTTGCAGGGCTGCAAATCTCTTCACCAGGCCTATCTGGCTTTCCTTTTGGATGAGTTTTCTGTTTCTCCTCCATGCTGGGTAGCTGCTGTTGGACACGTGTCATGTTTACTTCTTGCCGCAAACCACTTCTGTTCTCTGTGCTTTGAAACTGTCCCATCACCTCCTTTGTGATTTTTGTGCCTTTCCAGACATTATCTCTTTGGAACACAGTCTATCCTTTCTTTTCCTGACTCTTTCTTCAGCACGTCATGCAGAGGCAGCTTCTATTCTCCCATTTTGTCCTGGAAGTCTTGAAGTCATTATTTTTCTTAATTCCAGAAGTTATAAGAATCATAAATTTTAGTATCCAGTTACATGGATGATATATTTATGAGAAAATAGAAAATAAAAAGTCATGAAAACAACTTTGTGCACTATTCTTTTATATTTATCCTTTTACATGGGCTTATCAGATCACAGACCACATGTATTGCAAATGCATACATAAGGTTCTTGATTTTTATTTGATAATTTACTAGCAAGTCAATTTTATATTTTCTTGAAAATATTTTAAAAAGTACAGTTAAGCCTGGTGCAATTTGCACATTCCTGTCATTCCAGCATTCAGGAGGCAGAGGCTAGAGGAGGCAGAGGCCACAGAATTATAACTCAAGGCCAATTTGGGCTACTTAAGGAGCCCCTGTCTTGGGGAAAAGAAAGAAAACAAAACACACACACATTTATCACATCTTTACCTGATAGTTGTTGGCAAAGACACTTCACACTGATCCTTGTTTTATTTAAAATCCTTTGTGGAGTTGAGCAATAGCAGGACAATTATTTTAATGTATCTTCACATTTTATAGCTATTGCTATATAGTACATTTTTATTTAAAATCAATATTGAAGTAGTAAGTCCAAACTTTAGAGAACACAGATAGCAATGTGATGAACAAAAGTGTAAGTTGGATATGTTTGTCATGATTTTCTGTTCTTTTTCTTCCAAGGTGAGGTCAGGAAATGGACAAAGTGGATCACATAGTTTGTGATCAAAGCACTGCTACCTGGAAGCTCTGTTTCCATTTACATGTATCTTGTTTATCAAACCATGTGTATTATCTGGTGCTTTGCTTTGGCAGAGAAACCAACCAAAGCAACTTATTGGAGAAAAGATTTACTGGTGGCTCATGGCTAGAGGATCCATGGTTATGGGGCAGGCATGCTAGCAGCAGGTGGCAGGACCCATGGTAAAGAACTTTACATCTTGGGGATTAAGAAGCAGAGAGAGAGTGACCAGAACTAGGGCTCTGGAGAAAAACCTCCAAAGGTCACCCCCGGTGACCACAAAGCTAGATCCCACCTCCCAGAGTTCCATACCCTCCTAGGACAGTACCACCAGTGGGGGACTCAATGTTCAAACACATAACCTTTGGGGGACATTTTATTTATTTATTTAAACTTATTTATTTATTTATTCATTCATTTATCTGCAGTCCTTAGGGGTTGAACCCAGAGCCTTATACATTCTTTGCAAGTGCTCTACCACTGGGCTGTACCACCAGCCCATTTTTAAATTTTTGTCTTAAGACAGGGTCTTGCTAAGTTATGAAGGCTGCTTCTGGTCTTAAACCTATGATTCTCCTGCCTCAAACCTACGCTTTTCCTGCCTTCACCTTCTGACTTGTGGGATTATGGATGTGAGAAACTGCACCCAACTTTTGGGGAACATTTTAAATTGAAACCATAATGCCATGGTTGTACAAGCTTGAAAGCCTCTTCTGATTGCATGGATCTTTATCTAGCATGTTCACACACAAAAGAATTACCACCTTTTGGGTATAAATAACCTAGATATTTTGGCATCTTCTTCCTGTGTCTTTGACATGGACTCTTCTGTGCTTGCCAATATTAACAGGTGTTTGACACAAGGCATCTGTGGTTTGGGGGCAGTTTGTTGGAGTTGATGGAGAATTGATACCATGCCAACATCCTGGTAGACTAGCTGCCAAGGATTAGGTGGAAATTGTTTTGAATGTTTTAATGGATATGAAGAGTAAACACTTTTAAAGTGTCATTTCAGCACTCTCATTCTTGAGTTTTAAAAAATGGAAACTATTAATATGGTCTACATCGTGTTAAAAGGTATCTGGCATCATAGTCATTTTGTAGTTTGTGAACAGCCACTGCTCTGGAGTATTAAACCAAAATGTAATATCAGGAAAGTGCAGGAATGAGAAATGAAGGAACTCTGGCTCCTTTGTCTCCCTGTTCTCTTTTCTTATGCACAGAATCATAGGTTGTCTGCCTTTCTCCCAAATTTAAAAACTCACCTTCAGTTTATCCTCCCACTTAGTCTAATGCTTTGAAAATAATTCTTTTATTTTTTAACTCCTCTCCCTTTTAACCTGGAATGGGATCCAATAGCTAAAGAGTTGAGAAATGAATAGCCAGACAGTTGTTTGAGGCCATGGCTAGAAGAGATCCTGTAGGAGACAGTTGTGTTAAAGAAGGCCAAGAGCCTCAGGGATGTTCGTAGCAGCCCAGTCCTACATGATCCATCTATGTCCTGAACTTCCAACGGGCTAGAAGGAGGGTCCGATTCTCCAGGGGACACATTCCCCTTTCCTTCACTTCAGGAGTCTTCTGTGTCTGTGTCAGAAGATGGTGTAAAACCTGTGGATACATTGCAGGCCTGATGCAGGCAAGAAAAAAATTGAGATTCCCTTAGTTTCTAGGATCGTTGATCTCTTAATCACATGCAAGGTCCCCTGGAATATGGAATTTAGAAAAAACTCTAACAAGACTGGACACAACTCAAGGATTTGTTTTGAAACATTAATTTTGGGGAAGTGATGGTAGTTTATTTTGATTCAGCAACATTTCATTGAGCACCTATTAGCTGTGAAGCACTAAGCCAAACTCTGTGAGCATAGGTCTATATATAAAGAGTTAGATCAGTCTCTTTGAAAGCAATCTAAATTATAAATGTTATGTTCCCATGAAATGTCCCCATGGTCTTGTCCCCAACCAATGATAAGTGTGTTTTTCTCAAGACCTTGGTTAAAGGCAACTTCCTAGGAACTCAAAGAATTTGCCCTTACTCCACAGCCCCATGCCCCATGAATCAATCTAAGACTCAATGATAAATTAGAAAGGTGCCTGAAAGACAGTCAACAGACACTGTTCGGGGAAATGGTTTGCCTTCTTGCTACCATTTTCCATCCTGGGATTGTTCTCTTTGAGAATCAGGTAAATAAATCTGTGCTGGGGCAAAGTCATCTGATGAACTGGTGAACCCGAGAACCAACCCTCTCATCCCCTCACTTTCCTCTAACTTCTCCCTGAACACTCTCCTTCTATGTCCTATTTCTTAGCACTTGGCCAAACATTCACCAAAAGATTGTATTCCTATACCCACTTCCATTCTCTTGGCACCCGGGTTCAGCTTTACCAGAAAGCCTCAGGCTCCATATCTGTTGCTTCCTACTGATCAGTTTTCATCCCATTATACCAGGCCTGTCCAGATCTAACAGAAGCTTGCATTAGCTGGGATACCTCTGAGATTGCTATGCAAAAGTTTTCCTCTTGATTGCAGATGCCTCATCCTGCTGTGCATCCGTTGTTCTTACATTAACATATGCTTTTGTAAAGAAAGACATGCTGCATAAACTGTTTTCCTCTACATGAAAAGTGTTTGATAAATTATGTCTTATCTCAGTTCATTGCCTAAAAACTACATGACCTCTCAAGAAGTAAGAAAATGCACATGCAGCATCCTCTGTTCTAGATATGGTACCCTGTTCACTTAATGTCACGCACATATGCTCCAACATGTGTGTACATTCATTTGTTGTTGTTAGATGCCATCTAGTCAGTATCTGACTCATGTTGTTGTTGTTGTTAGGTGCCCTTGAGCTGAGTCCTACTCATAGTGACCCTCATAGGGTTTTCAATGGCTGATTGTTTCGGGATTACCCTAGGAGTGGGTTGCCACGTCCTTCTCCCATTTTGCAGTGCTGGGAATCAAACTCGGGACCTCAGAGACTGCAGAGCAGTGCTCTACCAACTGAGCTAAATCCCAAGATCTGACTCATAGCGACCCTAAATACAACTGGTAAAACACTATCGTCAGTGCTTCTGTGCTATTCATAGGGTTTTCAATGGCAGATTGTTTTGGAGGAGTGGGTTGCTAGGTCCTTCTCCCAAGCCTACAGTATCTAGTGTTTCCAGGCAGTACCCCATCCAAATACTAACCAGACCTGACCCAGCTTAGTTTCCAAGATCTGATGGGATTAGACACCACAGTGGTATGGTTGCAGGCTGTGTACATTCATAGGCTTCCCTATATATTTTTCTTATATATTTTTTTCTTTTTTCCTTATATTGGTAAATGCTGGTGGAATACAGAGTAATACAGCATTTACTTTTTCCACTATGCAACTATTATATCACTTTGGATTACACTTTAATCAACTTACAGAGTTTATGGAAACTTTTGACTAATATGTAGTCAAACTTGTATGCATATATGGATTATATTACCCTATTTTCCCCATGTATTCAGAAGTTGGAGATATTAGAATTATCCTCTCCCCCTTTACCCTTTTACATTACAAATATTTACATTATTTCTCCTCCCCTTCCCACCTTCCACAACCTTTGCTGGAGAACAAATTTCTGCAGCACTCTTAACAGGGTAGTTCTTGAAGTATTCTTGGACCTAGTATGAAACAATAAAGCTTTGAATGAAAACATAATAATTCATTTACCTAAAGCTCCTTCCTCTCAGTCTGCATTGGGCAGTTGTACTCTGCAGTTGAAGTGATACCTTCTCCCACTCACCAAGATTAACTGGCTGTCAGTGCTTACATCCACTGAATACAAATGCCAGAAGTAGGAGAAGGTTGGGAGAGAGATGATGTTAAAAACCTCCTGGTGCTCAGATGTTCCAAAGCCATTTTCACAGGTGAAAGCCAGCTCCATATTCAAGTCACACCTGGACTTCTGAATTTAGTGTTTCAGTGATCATGGTAACACACAACCTGGGCTTCCAAACACAGAGTGAAGGAAGGATCATCAGGGGTTGAAGGCACAGCTTGGAGCCAAGTGTGGGGTTTCCGGGTACCAAATCCTTCTTTGATAGCTTTTATCCTATGTATTACCGACACATTTATAATGAGGAGTATTGCTCTTTCCTACTTTTACCAGCACTGGAAATTGTACTCATTAAAGTATTTTAAATTTGATTAGCCTTGGTGCTTATTGTACTAGTTTAAAAGCTTCTCAGAAATACCATGCCGTGGCTCGGGATGTAACTTAATAGTAGAGTGCTTGCCTAGCAGAAGGCCATAGCTTCCATCCCCAGCACACACACACACACAAAAATGTCTCAGGGCAGTGTTCTTGAGAAACACTGACTATTTCCCTGTCCACCCCTAACCTATCACTTTCATAGTAAAGTCCCTAATCCTGGAGGCAATTGGTATTGCAGAGTGGCTCAAGAGTGCTCAGCATAAAAACAAAATCAAAATACTTGTGGTAACATACCTCAACTCTGGCAGGCATGAAACCCAGGACAGCAGCAATCACAGGCCAGGCTGAGTTCCACAGGGCTATTCCTTTCCCTTGATCCTGCTACTGTCAACATGAGGTTTTATTCTAAAGCTCTTGTCCCATCTGACACATCCCTTTTTCCTAAGAGAGTAATTTATTGGGATCAAATGTACCCTTGTGTTTGTCCAGCACTGAGTATCACTCCTGTCCCCCTCGTGTTCACAAGCACCTGCAGGACAACTTCTCTGAGAATCAACTTGCATCAGTAGCAGAATCAGCTCTAGTAATCAGAGGGACATGAGGAGAGCAGCTAGTTTGGGGAATGAAAAACACCCACAAATGAAAAGTAGTTGTTTTCTCCTTTTCCTTTACCCGTCCCACCACCCCTAGGAATACTTGGATCTTTGCATCAGAGAAAGCAGACTGAACAATAACTTGATTTTCTTCTTTCTTTCTTTCTTTCCTGCCCTAGTATCACTAGAACCTTTGCCTCGGGGAAAACAGAAAAGGTGATCTTTCAAGCACTCAAGGAGTTAGGTCTTCCCAGTGGAAAGGTATTCATTAACTTAACAACGTGTTTCTAAAACCATCCTATTTATTCTTCTCAGCACATAACAACAACAACAACAGCATGTGATAAACTAGATTATTTATATCAAACTGATCTCAATTAGAGTCATTGACATAGTACAGTTAACTTTGTCCTCTCTCATCTCTCTGAGCATTTTAGCCTAAGTGCTTTAAAATTCAACTAGTTTCTTTCAAAATGATTTTTGTCAGCTTTATTAAGGTAGGGAAAGGAAGCCAGGCTGCTCTTCACACATCCTGTGGAGCTTAGTTTGGAGAAGCCCAGCCACACTGCCTCAACCAACCAGCATCTGCATGAATAATCAACTCATAAATTCAGTTACTTGAGATGGCCTTGCAATGTATTATGAAGCATCTCTCACCAAACCAACCATTTGTGTTCACAGCCCTTCAGATTTAAAATAATTGAGATTAATTTATGGACTACAGGGAAGATTTAAACCTGTGACAACTTTTACAAGTCCTATTTGAAAGATATATTTCAGTACGACAAGTACAATCTTACATGGTTGTCCTGAGCCCCTGTCTGTGGTCTTCTAGAAATTCACAAAATAAGCATGATCAAATATTGGGCATGATTTATTCAGCATCCTCTAAGCAGGTATTTACTTTTCTCCCTTGAAAAGAGATGGAGAAAATATTTCTCTGTATTTGTTCTGTAGGGTGTTTCCCAGAGCAGTCCTGATGCAGCCAACTGTTGGCATGCATAAACCATGTCCTCCTGGTAACAGGAAGCGCTCATTGACACATGCCATGCTCTAGCAGGTTGGCCTGAGAGTGGACCTCCCCACCTCCTGGATTCCAAATACTCAACACTTTGCTTCATGACCTTGTAGATTTTCACCCTCCAAGGAGACAAAAAGTGTTTTGATTCATGACAGTTTTTCATTCTCTCCAGAACGATGAGATTGAGCCTGCTGCATTTACTTACGAAAAGTTCTATGAACTGACACAAAAGATTTGTCCTCGGACTGATATAGAAGATCTTTTTAAAAAAATGTAAGTTCCAATTATGAGGAAGTGTTGTATAAATGTTATCTTTGTCGTTTTAGATTTGAAAAACATTTTTGCCATAATATTTTAATGTAGTATATTGGTAGCACTGGGAATATCTAGTCAGGGTTACCTTTTCACCCCTTAGCTTTTCAGTGTAGAAGTTCACTTTGAGTTTTTGAGAAATGTTGACGTATATCAACTGCAGCACCTGGAACTATTTTCCCCCTGGCATTGGCTTTACTAACTACCTACAATTTTAACATGCTCCTTTAGGTATTAACCCATTATGTGAACTAACTAGATTGAATTTGGAATGTGAATATGTTGTTGAAAAGTTCATTCATTCCAGTTATTTCAAATGGATGACTTACATGTTGTTTTTTTAAATAATATCTTTTGATAATGCTAAGAAACTGCAGACATTTTCTGTACCTAGTGGGAATGTGCTCTTTCTTTTGTCATCGTTGTTGGGTTGCCCTTCTTACAAACAGTATCTGGCCACTTTAAGAATTCACCACTACTTCAGGGTTAGAAAATAAAGCTTAGAATTATCGTCAATAAATGTCAACATGTAAATCGTACCTACTGTAGCATCATATACAAAAACTTACTTTTCCTAATAAATTTCTTTTCAGCAATGGAGACAAAACTGATTATTTAACGGTAGACCAATTAGTGAGCTTTCTAAATGAAGTAAGCTTTTTCATACATTAACTCCATAAAGTCTGTGTGCCGTGGCTTGCCTCTACCAGTGTCCTCATTGCATGCTTGCATCATACACCCTTCTTCGCTTTGCATCTGACCTGCTGATCTTTCCATGATGGCTTTCCCAGGTGCAAAAATCAACTACTGTCCATGTGTTCATGTGCTTCCTACATGTTGGCTTTGTGCACAGCTTTTTGTTGGTTTCTTGCTGTTATGTGTAGCTCTGGTTCTGTGTGTGTGTGCGTGTGTGTGTGAGAGAGAGAGAAATTTGTACTATATTTATTTATTTAAATGTGTCTATGTTTTTGCAAGATGATATTAAGATACTTTTTTTCTATTGATCTCATTAAATAGAAAGAGAATGGATTGAGTTTATCACACTGTAGTTGAATTTTCTATAGCTAACTTTAGCTCATTTTGCATGGAATGGGGTTTTTGTTTTGTTTTGTTTTTTGGTCTTTTAATGGGTTGCATGTAAGAAAAATATGTAAGTTCAGGTAGAATATTTTGACAACAAGGGAAACACTTGAGTTCCTGGGTGAAAATATAGTATTAGTCCAATTGGATTGCAGGTTAAATTTTTACTTTTTTAATTTTTGTAACAAGATCAGAGCTAATTTTAGAATACAATTCATTTAACAGCCAAACCTTTTGACAAAATTTGCTTAAGCACAAGGGAAAAATTTTTTAGAGCATGTAAAGTTTGCAACTTTTATTACAACTAAAATGAATTTTTTTCTGCACATGTACAAAAAAGTGTTTTCAGCCAACCCCACGAAAGTTCTTATGAATCCAAAAAGGAAATTTCACCTTTTTGACAACACATGGATAATAGAAGCTTGAGTAAGTGATGGATAATGTATTTTTGTTTCAAAGTAATCTAAGTTATATTCATACCATATGAAGGGAAAAACATTAGAAAATACAGTTTTGAGGTTTGGGCAGTGTAGCTCAAAGGTATAACAGATGCTTAGCATTTGCAAGGCCCTGTGTTTGCTCTCCAGCATAACTTTAAAAAAAGAAGAAGAAAAAGAAGAAGATAGCATTATCCAGGACACAAGGTATTGCCGTAAGA
The DNA here is from genome assembly GCA_007922755.1 of Pedetes capensis. Taxonomy (NCBI): domain Eukaryota; kingdom Metazoa; phylum Chordata; class Mammalia; order Rodentia; family Pedetidae; genus Pedetes; species Pedetes capensis. The sequence continues at coordinate 46,492 of VMDO01005287.1, forward strand.
AAAGATAATAATCAGTCAGTGTTTTGTCACTTTGTAAAAACAAATCACATCTTTGCCAAAAGCCTTTTCTTTTAATTCCTTGAGATGGTTCAATGGCTTCCAATTTATAGGATTTCATTATAGAAACTATGTTAATTAACCAAAGTCTAAACTTATCGATGCAAGAAAGAGAAGGAACTCCATATATCCTTACAGATACCTCCACTTTTAAATAACCCTTTCAGTACAATAAAATATTTATTTTACTTGAAAACATTTCAAGTTTTTCATTCCACTAGCTTTTAGTTATGCAAATACAATGTTCATAATCTTTACCCAGATATTATCCACATTCTTACGTCATAGTTATCAGAAGTTAAATTGCCTTGCTTTATTTCCTTAACCCCTTCCCTCTTCCTTCTTTTGTTGCTTATTTTGTTTTATTTCCCTCAGCTTTTTCATGCACTTTGGCTCATTGATCATCTTAAATTTGGTGAGATGGACAGGAATGCAGCTTCCTACTAAAGAGGGAGAAAGTCTACCACATTGTTAATTTGTTACTTACTAAAATAAGGCCTCTGTATGCTTTGGGATGAAGCTGGCCCCCAGCCATCTATTAAACAGAGCCCTTCATACTGCATTTCACTGTTCAAATATAGAAACAACTCTGAAGTCCTCAGGATAGACACTGCCTTCTTAGGCCCTAATCTGATGCATTTCTGTTTATGGATTATTTTTGTTCGTCTACCCAATATCACTCTTGTAATTACTGTAAGATTTTTAAATTTTTATTTTAAAAACTTAAGCTTTTATTTAAAGTTTTTTAAATGTTTTATTTGAAGAAAATACAATCCCCCATAATTTCATACTCTGTCATCCATATTCTTTATTACTAGGCAAGCTTTTATTCCTCACTGTTATAGTAAACAATTGCATTTTGTAAATGTTTCCTTTTATTTAGCTTCTGCTTAACAGTAAGAAGGTTCTTTGAATTTTGGGGGTGGGTCTGATGGAATCAGTGTGAGTCTAGATTTCTTTAGGTCATACAGACTATAAAGACAGTCTGGGAAAGTATTCGGCCTTTATTTTTAATCAAAGTATCTGCCCTGAATCGCTTCCTTTTCTGTCCTCGTGAACTCAACAGGGAAGACTAGATAAAAATATGCCAGTCACTTTGAAGAAGTTGTCAGACCTAGGGAACATCCTGCCAGTTCGTTATATGCCTTCTTTTGAGCCCTGTACTTGCCCCTTAATCTCTTCAAAATCAAAAACACCCCTTAAGCACAGCAACCTCAACACCTATAGCTTATCAGTGATAACTTTAGATGAACCTCTGCACCTGCTCCCATTACCTCCTTGGTCGTTGTTCGCTATCATGTGATCCATGGACCAACAGCATGGACATCCCCTTGTAGTTTGTTAGAAATGGAGCATCTCAGGCCCCACCCAGACCCTCTCAGTCAGAATCTGAATTTAACAATATCTCTAGGGGATTTGTTTGCACCTGAAAGTTTGTGCAGCACTGTCTAGTGGATAACTAGATTCCTCCCTGGAATGCGTCTTGTGATGAGAAGAATATGAAAGTAGTATATATATTCTGGTATTTTCCGTAGAGAGGCTACTCATGGAAATCCACCACTCACATCTAAAATTTTGCCACGGCTATGTCTCTGGGTGGGCTGGGATTTAGCTCACTGGGTAGAGCGCTGCACTGCAGTCTCTGAGGCCCCGAGTTCAATTCCCAGCACCGCAAAAATGGGAGAAGGGCCTGGCAATCCACTCCCAAGGCAATCCCGAAGCAGTCAGCCATTGAAAACCCTATGAGGGTCACTATGATTCGGATACCGACTCGATGGCACCTAACAACATGTCTCTGGGTCCCATCCTATAGACAGAGAGAAACAAAATTATGAAAATAACAAAGTAGAGTCTAGGAGAGGTAGCGGAGGCACTTACTGGGAGCTGCTCATTTGCTTGTTTGTGGCAGAACTAATTAAAATCTTTGGGCTTCAGTTAGTCTCACTTTCTTTTCCCTGCTCCTAATGAGAAGCTAGATTGATTTCAGTATCTCTTTCATTTTCCATTTGACTTCTTACAAAGATGATGTCAACCAAGGGCCTACAAAATTGAGGGCTTCATATAGGATAGGAAAGAGAAATCAAATAGGGAAGAGAGAAAAAAGGTCTTAGATGGCCACCTTAATCAGAAATTGGCTTTATTATTATTATTATTATTATTATTATTATTACTGATTATCCTCCGCCTGTACCTCACATATCACATGATCACATTAGGGCTCAACCTGGCTTTTTCATTAAAAAAAATATTACAGTGGAAGTATATGAGGAAGAACCTGAGATCTCTTTCTTTTTATAGTATTTTTATTCTTTAATGCACAAGCAAAGAGAGAGGAGGACGGGTAGGTAGAAGTATTTCATCTTACAAGTGAGCTTATCCTTGTCAATTATTCCTTTCTCTTTTTTATAACTTATTTGAGTATGGCTTATGTCAACATTTGTCTGTCCTGGTGCCACTTGGATTGAAGTTAATTGATGCCTTTTGTCACTAAGAGTAAGGACAGAGTAACAGGAACCTGTCCATTATCTCTCTCCTCATTTACTTGGGCACAGTTTTGTGATTTGCTTTTGGAAGCTGTTTAGAATCTCCTTTTACAAAGCACTGTATACCTTGGGGTGAATATCCTGGGTAGATTGTTTATCTGAGTAAAAACTGATGGTTCCTCAGAGTTTTGAAGAGCTTGCCTCACTGAGCTGTATCTAACTTGACTGTGTGCAACCTATTAATCTGAGATTACTTGAACAACATACTGAACATGATTTTCTCCTTGTGAGTTCTTTTTTTTTTCTGCCCTTTTACAAAACAGTTACATTTTTGTGACTCTAATGCAAACTTTGCCATTTTGTTTCCCTGCCTCTGGATTATTCAAATTGTGCTCTGCTACGTTTTTTAAATGTGAAAATTTTAAGGAAAGCAAAAGATTAT